>JASFDF010000508.1:1651-17090 GCA_036937115.1 Nidularia sp. FH-822889 | reverse complement strand
AGCAGCCGAATGGGATGTGCAGCAGGTCGATGATTAACAGCGTCCCGACGTCGTATGTATCTTGCGAGGTGAGTCGGATCTACATATATATTCATCCATCACCGCTATCACCCTCGCCCAACAAGCTTGACTGCACCCACCGAATCCCGATACACCAACGGACCGTCCACGATATTCGTCGTATTGTCCACTTTGATAATCGCGTTCCCCGCGCCATTGACATACGCCAGCCCCTTCGTGCTCGCGTCTTCTCTGTTTAGATACGTGACGTTGCCTAAAATAACCATGACGGGTGTGAGTGCTCGACATGGAATGTTGGGACGAGTAGTACATACCCCACGTCGTGTTATCGTAAAACCCATAAAAGTCCCAGCGATCGAAGAACGTCGGGCCCGCGTATTCGCGCAGGGGGAGATATTTTGCTGCTGCCAGACCGATGCTGCTTAGCGCCCAGCACGCAAACGCCAGGGAGGTGCTTTTCTTCATGGTTCCACGGGGATTAGTATAGGAGAACAGAACGAACCCCTCTTCGAGATTAGATATAAGGGCGATGAGGGATGCCTATCTGAGAAGGAATGGAAGGATTAGTGCTGCAATGTGGTGTGCTTCGTGGTCGGAGTCACGGGCAGATGCCAATGGAGGTGACATCGGGCTGTCTTCGCTACTTGGCCTGGAGCATTAGGCTGTGCCGAGTAGACAAATTTACGGCAAGAAACGAGTGCATTAGGATGAGTATCGAAGCCCAGGGAGTCTTGGTCACCGTTTTGGACGGTGTCCAAGCCTTGGGAAGGTCGTGGCTAGCGTTCTGCTCGGAGCCAAGAGGGAATCGTCATGCATTGGGATGAGGCGTGACAAAGCTGTTGTGGCATTGTCCTTAGTCACACATTTGTCACGTTCCTCCTCATTCCTTACGCTTCCGCTCCCGAACGTTCCTGTCGCACCCTCTTTCTCTAATTTCTCTATCAAGTACTGGACAGGATATAAAGACATCTTCTTGCTGTGGAATCTGCTGATTTTTCATCACCTCAACTGAATCCTATAGGATGAAGACTACAAGGCCTGAAGAGACACGACTTACAAGCTCCGTACCTGCTACGTTCCCAGGCTGAAGCTGAAAGCTCGTGGTCGTCGCTGAACACATCTTTCATCTGGAATAAGAACGGTTACAGAAATCTCTTGTACTGTAAAATGCCGAGATTCCCCTCTCCCCAAGTGACTCCCGCCGAGCACTCGCTAGCCAACTTACAAGGCTGCTTCCAAGTAGCCCAGTATATTCTTGAACCGCTTCCACTATCTTTTCCACCGAACGACACCACTATTAAAACTCTGGAGGCTGGTCGTGCGTCATATCAAGTTACTCTGAGAAGCTCTCGCCACCTGATTTTGACGCGCCTAATTTCTGGGACTTCTGGATATTCATGCAGGCTATTTGAAGAGCACGATTCCCTTATATAATACCAGGACTTGCCATATTAGCACTAGGCGGGCGAAGTCGTATTTCGAAGTCCCGTGGTCGTCGCTGTCCGCTGCGAGCTCCATCGATATCCGGACCTGCATCCGCGATCATAATTGGAGGCCTTCCATTCGAATGTTCACATCTGCGTGCGTGCCTCGTCTCTCGAGCTATATTCTTCTCTTAGGCAAGATAGATTTTGCCTCGAATCCCTTGAGATTTGGCTTCACCTACCGCGTTCGTATAAATGCTTACCTCTTAAATCTTTTACAATGCCGACATGGGAAGATCCAAAACATACAATTTTCATACCCTCGGAGATTCATGCTGGTATAGGCCTAGATTCGCAGCCCTCCCGCTCCCTAAGCTTCTGGTACGCATGGGCACAGAGCATGTTTAGGTGCCCGTCAACTAGCGCTATTATACACTTGTGTGTCAACAAGTACGCCGTCGTCTCTTCTTGGTGGGTCAGCTGCTCTACACCAACTCGCGCCTGTGAGCAGGCCATCACCTCGGTATTTTACCAGCCTCGACGCCGCAATTTATTTAACGACTTTATTATCTGCACTCCCGCGCACGCTCCGCGCCACACTGGAAGCCGAAGTGATGACTCGTCGGGTGCCTGGTGCTATCGCTCGCCTTTTTATAGAGATTACAATTTATCACCCCAGTGGCGTTGAACTTGCTGTTATCGCTGATGAGGCTCACCGGTGGCTTCGCTGTTCTCTCGCTGATATTGGCCGGCGGGTACCGGTGGCAACGATGTTCTCTGATGATGAGGATGGATGGCACTAGTCAATCGCCTTCCTCGCCCACGCACGATGCCCTCCAACACTCATCTCGCGCTTATTACACCAGCCAGCACATTTAAATTTTGACTTACAACGCGCCTTTACCAGGAGGTGCAGATCTCAGTCTATCTCAAAGTCAGACACCTTATCTCGCTGCATTCCAGCACCTAGGCTCACCCGGTACCCCATCAATAGGCAGATTCAGCCCCGTTTTGTGAATCTCAAAGGAATCCTACTTTGTCTATCTACTCAATCGATCGTATTACTGATTGACACCGTTGTTCCTCGTTCCATCTACGGGGAGAGGAGCGATATGCTTCTACCTCTCATCGGCAAACACCTAATCGCAAACTTTGAGGGGGTCTATCTGTATACAAACGCCAGTACGTACTGCATCACGAACTCTTAGTTTCTGCGGTTCTTTGCTTCTGCGTACCTCGTTCCGGGCTGTATCTCCATTAACTCGCGGATCACTACCTATCACTGGAGAGGCCCGAGAGAGGGCTCTTCCCCAGCCCCGATCGGCGCATATTTATGAACGTCATCGGCTTATCAAGGTGCATACGGTAAAAGTTTATGTCTGCTGCCTGCTGCTGAGCAAAGAGCCTGCTTCTGGTAGAGAATCGAGCTCTGCTGATTCATGACGCCTGGACTTGGATATGTGCTCTACAGTCAAGGACCATCCGAAGCAGTAAGTATGGTAAGTAAGCGCACTCCGACATAGATATGTTTATTGTGAAACTTACCGAGCGAAACTTTGTCTTTCATCCAGCTTAATTGAGCTGCGCCACGTATCCTCCGAGAGCTGACCATATGTCTTCATGCTCTTCAACTGAGCTACGTGGATATCGGAGAAGCACATACCAACTCATCCGATGGAAGGGCACTGGGCACCCGGGCACGTTTGCGGAGATATCAAAGAAGATAGCGAGTTCGTAATCAGATAATCCAGGTGCACCGTTTCTTCATCCCCCTGCAGTGGTCGTTTGTGACTAAGTCGCACGCTTAAATGTAGACAAATTACGGTCCTGTTCTGATAGGATGACCCCTAAGTTCTCAGTAGAAGATTCGCAGTTCTAACCTAGCTTCTCCTCTGCCTCATCCACTCCACAAAAAAGTTTGTCATTCACGCGCTATGCTAGGATCAGCTGGAACCAGGACAGAGTATGGAATAGCTTCTTTATCCTCCATTGTCACAGATCTCATCGCATTCTTTGATATCGTATAGAAAACCTTTCAATGTTACGGCCTATATCGCTGAGCGTAGTCAAAGTGGTGCTCAAGCAGCTAGAAGCAGGTGCCATAGACACCCTCCACATGATGCAACCTGCTCATTACATTATGAAGCTCTGCACGCTCATATTGCGAGTCGGTGTGATCAGGTGAATGCAAACATGTGAGTCGACCGCCAGTGGCGGGCTTTATTTCAACTTGCCGCATCATCCTGCATTTCAGCGATTTCTCTCTTAGACATGGCTGGCGAGCTTCGTCCGTGGATCCTGATCTTTGCTACGAGCTTCCTAGATGGTCAGAGGAACGGAGGCCGCCGGTTCGAATTGTAATTGCGTAAGTGCTTAGCTGCTCTTTGCTTTGGGGAGAGGTTAAGAGCTTCTTCTCTGATTTCGGTACAGTTCGGACGCAAAAAAGGTGAGGAGACCCTCATGTTAAATCTTCTGGACGGTCTTCTGGGTTGCTCTTAAGCGCACGAGGGGTCTGGTTTTTCGCGATACCAGTCTAAGACGCCGGCTTTTCCGAGCTTGGCGGAGGAATTATCCGGCGACTTTCCAGCGCAGACTCTGCGGGTCCCCGTAATAACCGTGATTCTGGCCAACCTCCTGCTTGTCTATATAGGCGAAGAAGCCGACTCTACGGGGATGCGCGACGATGCTCGCCCGGCGGCTGAAGGCCTCTTCAAAGTCTTTCAACTTGTTCCGACTTTACCGACCTAAATTCTAGTTGACTGTCATGGTAACAACCACTCAATCGCTCGCATTGCCACTTGCCGATGTTGTACATAGCAAGGTATGATGTGGTTATTTGTTAGTTCTTATCTTCACTTTGGAAAGGCAAAATATGCGAATGCAAAGAACATACTAGCAGTGGACACATCCAGAGATCACGTAGTGCACGCGGCTGGGGAAGCGCCCGGAAGGGACGTAAGAGGATCTGGCCTCCGTTCCCAGAGTCCAAATTGTCCAAGGTAGGAAAGTCAACAGCCTTTTTAGACGTCGATACGATTTGACAGGATCTATCGCACGACTGCTTTATGCCGGTTTCATCTACTTCCGTCCACTATCGTCAGGCAGCCAAGCAACAGATTTTGAGAGATGTGCGCTACAGAACAACTTCATGGCGATTTGTCAGCCCATTTTCAAGATGCATATATATGACAAGCTCAGCGGGACCTGGTCGTCCCAATTTCACGATATATCGCTGTCAAGCCTCAGCTTCCTTCCATCACTTCCATTTACTTTGTCCCACTTGTTACCAAACATTATTTTCCATCGACGCTCTTCTTCTGTTGGACACTGGAACACACAAGCATCCTTCTGTTCTCATACACCATGGAAATGCGTGCTGCCCTTTCTGTCATGCAGATATACGCCTCGTGGTTCGCATACAATGTCATCCTTTTCCTAACATTCATCCTGCCCGGATATGTCCTCTTATACTCCATCTACAATCGCTTCCTCTCTCCTCTCAGTGGTATTCCAGGTCCATGGTATGCCGCTGTCTCCAACTTTTGGCTATCAACACACGTCGTTCGCCTTCAGCAATGTAAAACGGTCCAGAAGCTCTTCGAAGTTTACGGCCCGGTTGTCCGCGTCGGACCAAACAAGGTTATATTTCGCGACGCCGCGACGATGCGTAATGTTTACTCCATCCACAAATTTGACAAGAGTCCATACTACAAGAGCGTTCTGACGTACGTGTTACTTCAATATGGCGTTGTTTCCGTCTAATCTGTACTTTTTGTTACAGCAATGATAATGATCATGCGTATGTTCAAGTACTATCCATTCAAGTATACCTGCTGATCTGTTCCAGCATGACTACCCTTGACCATGCTACCCATGTTATCCGACGGAAGGCTTATGCTAGTCACTATACCCTTAACAACGTTAGCAAGCTCCAGCCCGAGATCAACGAAGCCATGTCCGAGCTTGTGGATGTGAGTGATTTCTTGACACAGAGTGTCACTTTTACTGACCACTTTTGTTAACTATTAACAGACGCTTGAAAATGTGGCTGGGAAAGGCCCTGTGGAGTGCTTAGCTCTCTTTCGACAGCTGATGGTGGAGGTAGTGGTTTCATCTTCGTATGGTTACCGCCTCGGAGCTGTGAGGAAGTGGGCCATGGACGTAGAAGACCCCCTTTCCACGGCCATCAGCGACTTCCCTAAACGTGGCATTCTGGTGATTATATCCCGTTCATTGCAATTTATACCTTTCGCTAACTCCGCACCTACGTTTGAAGCGCAGTATCGTTCCTGCTTGGGCTTGGAAGCTCGTTTGTCGTATTCCCAACGATCGCTGGCGGAAACTATGCGATTCAGATAGCATCATGGCCGAGGTAAGCCTCACTTTACGATGGCGTCTACCTTTCCTGATCCAATTTTTACAGTTTGTCAGCGCTCGTGTATACGAGATGAGAGCGGACATGAACGAAGGAAGGCTTCATATCGGGGAGTCTGAGAAGATGCCAATGTTACAGCGTCTATTGCAGTACCAAAACCCCTCTACAAACGAACTCATGACCGATCGAGACATCATTTCAGAGTGCATGGGTCACATGTATGCTTTCTTCTTGCTCTTTCCTACCCGATGTCACTTACACTATCTTCGCACCAGGATCGCTGCTTCAGATACTACATCAGCATCCCTCGCCTATTTCTTCTGGGAACTATCTCGGCGTCCAGACATAGCTAAGAAACTTCAAGCAGAGCTGGACGATGCGTTACCTGATGACAAGGTTCTACCCGATTTTCAAAAGCTTCAGGAACTCCCGTATTTGAATGCCTTCGTAAAGGAAGGCGAGTTTCCCATTCCTCCTGTATCGCCGTTCACTTTTAACCAAAGGTTAATCAGGTCTTCGTCTGTACGGCGCAGCCCCTAGCCTGCTTGAACGTGTCGTCCCTAAATCTCTTCCTAAGAATGGAGTAGTGGAGGAGCCCTACAATTTACTAGGATATGGTCTTCCTGCAGGAACCATTGTTTCCACCCAAGCATGGTCGATGCACCGAGACGCGTCCGTGTTCCCTTCTCCCGATACCTTTCTTCCTGAGCGCTGGCTTCTGTCGTCCTCCACAACGCCTGAGAATCTTCTTAAGATGAGCCAACATATGATGCCTTTTGGAACAGGTTCGCGGATGTGCGGGGGCATGCATCTCGCTCAGGTGATGTTGAAGCTTGTACTGGCAAACTTGGCGAGAAAATTTGACGTCGTCGCGCCCAAGGAGACGAACGAACGAAGCATGGAAGTGAAGGATAGCTTCGTACGTCTATGATTTGTCTCTGTTTTGAATATATTTTCATGGTTGAAAATTAAAGGTGATTTTCCCTGCGGCGATGAAGTGTACTCTCATTTTTCATCCTCGTCACTACCCCTGATGCATAGTCATGTCACCATTATACTTTATTTTCGCCGCTCGTTCATATCGTAATTCTACATTTTCTTTCATTGGTTTTAGAACTTTCTTAGTTTTCCAACAATCCATGCACACGCAGGGCACTTCAATACATCTGACCATTTCCGTTTATTGTTTTCTTCATATTTCTAACTGTTCTACTTCCTCTCATACTCATACTGTCAAATCTCTATCGTTTTAAACTGTAATCCTCGCATTATTGCTTGCCCAGTACCTATTGAGATCCTGCGACCGCCTCTGTTTCTAGATTATCGCGTTATTGTCTATAAATTTATGCAGTAATTTATACACTCTCATTTTCGATAATAGATGTGCTTTCGTCTGACCTTGTGATTTGTAGTTTTTGATATCGTGGATTTTTTCATTCCATGGCTAACTTGATATAAGCAATCGATTGTTGAAATAAAACCGATGAGACGGCTGAAACCGCTATTTAGGTAACAAATGAGTAAAGAACTACAAGTAAAATACTCAAATTCATATGTAAAATATGTAGACGTTTAAACAGATTACAGAATATCAATGAAGAACAATACGGAAACTAGTGTCCGTCTACATACTAATACTACTTGTAACGGTCCGACGTTAGCTGGTCTTCCGGTGGGGCAGGCGTCAAGCTCGTATTTCAAACATCGGTGTAGGAGATTGCAGATAGAGAAGTACGGGGCTTATTCTACAAACAACTAGCATGATAGATAGCCTTCTCTTAGGAAAAATTCACTATCTTGTCGAGACTAATGGTCTTGTGGCAGCTGTTGCAACTGAGCGACAAAAGTCTGAACGGCCCGAAACGCCTGAGAATTTACTCTTATTTGCTTCTGAAGCATATGATACATGGCTGAAAATACATAAATAAGCGAGCCATATGGTCAGCAGACCCTGGAAGAAGCTGCCTTACCTCTCAAATTGTCGGAAACTTTGTTGATCTTTGCACACCTTCGAGGCTTCGATGATAATCATTGACAAATCCTCCCAGCCAGGACAGACTGGGCAGGAGATACATATGGATGCGATTCCTAAATTCTAAAAATATCCCGGATTCGAAGACATCGATGCGATGAGACGATTGAAAAATAAAAATTAAACAAAGCTGGCCTTACCAACGTCGGCGGTACCTCATGTGGTCCCGCTGAACCCTTGACTGACTCTTGACAGCACATGTCAATTACATAAGTTATCAACTCTCTTCGTGGCGTCGCCTTCGGCCACAGTTACAAGAGTTAAAAAAAGACACGGAGGCGAGTTCAAAGTCCAACATCACCGCAATATTACCGTCCACGTCGGCCTTCGTTAGCCGCGTTCGTTTGTTCTAATAATCTTGCTTCCATCTCCTTCCTATCCCTACGATCATCCCCTCGTCCTAACCCTCTTCCTCCTTTTCCCTCCCATCCGTCTCTGTCGTGTTCTTTCCCCTTTCCTTCTTTAATACTCTTTCCCACAAACCCTTATCTTGAAGCTCTTATCTTGCATAAAACATTGTCAAAAACATGAAACGCGTCCTCTGGTCCTCCCTGGTCCTGGCTTTCATCTCGACTGCCTCCGCACAATACAAGCCCGTTCGCGAGTATGCTGGAACAACATTCTTCGACGCGTGGGACTTTTATGGATTTTATGATAATACCACATGGGGTGTGTTTTCTTTTCTTTTCTCTTTCATGTTCATTGCATCGCATACCGTGCGAGAGAGAACTCGCCATATTACTCCTTCTCCTCAAGGTTCTGGTTCAACTTCTCTATACTCTCGCCCTTCTTGTGTATGAGCTGGAACTAACTTCGCGTTGCACTTGTTCAGGCAACGTGACTTACCAAGACCGAGCAAACGCCACGTCAAAGAACCTAGCATTCGTGAATAGTGCCGGAAATGCGATTGTAAAAGTGGACAATACGACTAATGTTGCCGATGGACCGCTTGTTTATCGTGATTCGGTGAGCTATTTGAGGGTATACTAGAAATATCTTCCAACGAATACTCATTGCTTAAAGATACGAATAACCTCTCATGACGCGTATGGAGTTGGCACACTGATCATCCTCGACGCACTACATATCCCGTATGGTTGTTCCGTATGTATTTCCACCATTGGAACGTCATAAAAGCCTTGTCCTGACCTTCTTTCTTCAGGTGTGGCCCTCTTTCTGGACTCTTGGTGTCGGGGAAGAATGGCCCGGTGCAGGTGAAATCGACATTGTCGAGTCCATTAACCTCATGTCAAACAACCAAGTTGCGCTGCACACTACACCAGGGTGCTTCCTCAAGTCAAACGGCTCGAGCAACCCTGGGATGTCTGGGGGCATCCTCAACGGCGATTGCTCTCAAGGAAAAGGCTGCATTGTGGCCGAAAAGAAACCGAACAGCTTTGGACAGGGCTTCGCGCAGGCTGGAGGAGGCGTTTTCGCGATGCAGTTTGACGTTTCTGGCGTCTATATCTGGTTTTTCAGCGTGAATATTTATTTTTTGTCAATTCCTTGTGAAGTTACTAATTTTTTTAAAAAGCGTCCTGATATTCCGGCGAACATTCAGTCTGCTACGTCGACCTCCTCAGTGGACCCATCCACTTGGGGTATGCCCACGGCCGCGTATCCAGCTTCCGGATGCAACATCACCGAGTTCTTTGGCCCACAACAGTTGGTGCTGCTAACTACGCTCTGTGGCGATTGGTGATTTTTATTTCCTCCATCAAAGCGATTTGCGCTGAAATATATTGAAATCTCAGGGCGGGCGTTGACTCGATCTATGCCAGCACTTGTCATACAACACCAACAGGCAAATGTGTGCGTTTCGTCTGCTTTCCTTTTATCCGTGTTGTGGAACTTAAGTATATATATACACCAATACAGTTCGCAGACAACATAATCGGCCCCGGCAGCCCCAAATACGACAACGCATACTGGGAGATTAAGTACATCCGGGCATATCTTGTGGATGGTGCCGTTGCATCCAGTACAGTTACTACCTCTACTGCATCGACACCGAGTACTATTAGCGGCGCGAATGGCCAGGTTACCACCACTATTACTGTCCCCGGAACAACGACAACCCCAGGAGGGTCGACTCAGACTTCTTCAAGTGCAGCTGTAGGATTTCCTCCTAGGTTTACAGCCCAAGGATGGGCTATTTTCCTAACCGCTGGGATGGTGATGTTTGGCTCGGCTTGCATAATGTTCTAATGATCGAGTTATGTTTTCTCTCTCATTCTTCCGACTAGATTCTGGTCTTTGATCCCAGGGGCAGTTAACGCTCGCTTGGTTGCTATGTTGCTATTATTAACATTCTTCAAATTACCTGGAAGTGATATTGGACGTACTCCTGTACGATGATACCCGGAATAGTACCCTATCTAGTGTGTATTTTTTAATTAGATGTTGTACTTGCAGTTGTGATTTAGATAGGTATCAATTGGGCATTGTCATTAAATTCCATGGGCATACCTATCAGCCCTTTAAACCATATCCTTTGGTTTATATTTTATTACATGGCCACGCTGATAAAATTTTTGAGTGACCAGACGTCGTTCTAAGAGAGGGTGCTTTTGGTTGATCAGAATTTTGGCAAATACTAGTATCGGTCCTTTGGACGGCCTCGTATGTACATGAGCAGATGTATATTGTGGAATCGGATGTGGAAAGTTGGAAGAGTGAAGCTAGTTTTTGATGTATGAAGGGTCAATAAATTTGTATAATAGATATTAAGTCTCACCCGCACTGCATCGGTGCAATGGTGTAGTAATTATCACTGGAGATTTTGACTATTCACCTGGGATCCCACCTCTGGGAGTTCCTAGGGCTAGAATCTCTGTAACAGCTTAATAACCTAGGTTCGGGTCCTGGTAGAACCTTACAAAGGTAGATTCTACTGATTTTTTCTTTCTTTTTACAATTGACCCCTATATATGCGCACGATTCTTGTCTGATCTTTACTCCCTGAAACAAGCATTTTTCATAATCATCACCAAGGGAGCATCTCCATCATTTGCGTATATACTTAGTGGCCATTATCAGGACTGATCCATGGTCCACTGACGGAGAAAATTGAATTGGCCCTTGGGCGACTATAAAAAAATGGAAGCATGCAAGATAGGTAAAAAGTTGAAAAAGTTTAGATCTCTTGGATTTTAATAGCGTTTCAGCAAGGCGGTGAACGGAGGCTTCAGCTTGAAACAGTACACTGTTTATAGAGATATTCGGGAAGGTGATGTTAGAATTTTTATAATGGATGTCAAAATCCTGAGTGATAACTAACCACTAAGTACTCAATGTTTACTCCACATGTCATATATCTGACTGGGTGCTCTATTAGGAAACATTGTGGCTGCTCATGTATGTCCCATGGCCAAGTTGGTTACGGCGTCCGACTGTTATTCACACATCGCTCGCAACAGATGCGTTAGCAATCGGGAGATCGAGAGTTCAAGCCTCTCTGGGACAGTAACTGTATCGTTACCTTTTTTAACGCGTCGTTCGCGACCTCGAGGCCTTACAGTTTAGCTAACCATTAATGTTAGCGCATGCGTCAGCATTCTGGTGGTTTGATCCTTCTAAATGATAGTTTATTGCCTTTATTTTCCCCTCACTTATTGCGGCTGTCGGGTCTTTAACCACTAATAATTAAGATATCCAAGCTTGGTAAAGCAATGAAGTACTTAATGTGGTCGAAAATTCTGCAAATCTATTCCGATACTCCCATGATGCGGGAATGCGTTCCTTGTGGAACATATACATGCGCCGACGACGTCCCTGCGGCCCTATCTTGCTCCTCGTTCCCACTGGATTGAATTTGCTAAATACTGGGCGTTAAACAAGTATTCGAATGGACGGACGAGTTGACCTACCTCTTCGCTAATGTCGAATGCATGCTTGACTTTGTCCTGGGTAAAATTGGAGTTATCCTCGTCCACAGCATTACGCAGCTTGTCGGGGGTGGGGTTGCGGCCTAGCATCTTTCGGAGTGTTATTCTTGCCTGAATCGCAGTGCCAAATTCCTCCTTCACGATATTTCGTGACCAGTAATTCTTGAACTAGTAAATAAATCTTAAGCGCAATATAAATGAACGGAACATAATAACGTACAGTATCAGAACGAGAATTCCGCCCTCCATCGTCAGCGATACTACAAGAAATTCCTCATACTGACCCATAGAGCGAAGATGCATGAGCAAGCGATTGACGCCGCCGTCGTGAGTCCCCGGGTTCCTAATACTGAAAAATAGTCCAGGATCCCCTGGATTTTTGGGCGCCACGGGACTGTAATCATCGTTGAGGTAATAGAAATCGTCGATCCCGTGAGAGAACTTTTTTTGCGTCAATCTTGGGGCATATACCCTCTGGGCTCGAACCCTTCCTCCTTCACATCCATTTTCAGCGTATTATCCTTATCGACGGCCTTGTGATTCTCAGGAATATCACTTGATAATAATTCTGATGATACTTCGTCGGAACGAACTTAACCTCCTCTTCCATGTACAGAACGGACTTCTTGTCATCGGTTGGCATACGATAGAGCAATGATTCCGTTTTAGGCTCATAGCCCATTTTAAATTCCCCTTTCGTGTCCATGCCCGTCGAATCGGGTATGAAAACCTTGGTGTCATCCGGAAGGATGGTAGTTGACAAGGATTCCGACGTATGCTCATATTTCACCGAGACATCGTCTTTAGGGGTCTTAAAACAACCTTGAGTTTAACAAGCATAAATAAGAACATGAAAACTGGGCTCATGTTGCGAGTTTCTGGAGAAGAACTACACACACGGCATTAGATTCCTGGACCTGTACAAGATAGGTGTCGATATTAATTACTTGAAGTTCCATGTACAGTTCCATTTCTACAGAGTTCTGAGAGCTGTAGTTTGAATAGGTCACGTTTTCGTTCGCATTCGTGGTGCAAAAGAGGAGGTAAAGTGCTGACGATGCCATCACCGGCGACCACTTTCGAGGAATTTAGTGGTGACCCTAAAGTACGAAGGCTTACTGGTCGAACCAAAGCTCAATCTTCTCACAAGTTTTAGCACATGAGGAGCATTATATCGCATAGTTTGTCATTTAATGCACCAGATAAGAAAATCATTACGTGTAGTAGTGTTGGATGAAAAAGTTTGAGAGACGAGTCGGCCGAATATTTGAGTCTGTTATTTCGTAAAGCCCCGCCAACAGCGACTAACACTGCGCAGCCAATGGGACCGCTGATGTGACGGAACATTTGCTTTTCACTAACGTGCCTCCAATCTTCTGTGCCCAATCCTCCAAGAACACCTACGTTCCCCTCTTCACATCTCGTCTCACAATTCGCATCTAACGCAATAACATTCTCTACAACGTCGTTGATGTGCCCTGACGCCATCGGCTCCGACGCGCAGACCTAAGCCTGAATGGATACCTTCGCCTCCCCATCGCCGTGGGCCTGAACACGCAGGCCCCCCAGTGCGATCCTCACCCCGAAGTTCGAACGATGCGTTACAGTTTGCTCTCGCTGTGTTCATTCAACATCCCGCGAAGTAGAAGCTAGGCCCGTTATCGTGGAGGAGTTTTGGGAGGTGGAGTATTCTAGGAATTTGGATCAGTATCATACCGGGTACGTCTTTCCTTCCTCACGTTATCCTTCCATACTTATTCTCGTCTTTCCACGATCAGATACTGCAATTCCCTCGGCATCCAAACATCGGTTTCATCAACGGACTCCTCCCGCGTCTCACCAGCACACCCGTTCACGGCAATACACAAACCAGCCACACGCTAGACGCCGACCACTCGACGTTCCCTCTCAACCGCACATTCGATTCCAATTTCTCGCACGACAACCAAATGATTGCGATCCGAAGAGCCCAGATAAGAACAGGGATTGGAGAGTGCGCAGGCTAGTGCCGTTCTCGGTGAGGACGGTGGTGGAGAAGATAGTGTACTGTGCGCAGGTGCAGGTGGTGGCGGAATCAGTGGAGGAGATGAGGAAGGGCAAGAAATATACCCGCATCTTGATGAACGACGCGCTGCAGCCGCTCAAGTTACGTACTGCGAGACTGCATAACTGCGCGAGGAAACACCACGCACTTCCTCTCCGTATGCCGCGATTACCCCTCCACCGGCCCCATGCACCTCGTGAACCCCATCGAACATTCGGAGGATGACGACCTGCTCGTGCACCTTCCCTGTACGTGCAAGTTTATCGAGGACTCAATTAGGGACGGAGGGAGCGTGCTGGTGCATTGTGTGGTAGAAATGTCGCGGAGCGCGACTGGTGTTGCGGTGCACCGTGAGCCCCTCTGTTTCCTTCCTGCTTCCTTTTCCTTTCTTGCCCTCCCTGCGTCTCTGACTAACGCTTGCTCTCCCACACTCCAGTAAGTGATGCCAACACAGCATCTCCGCCCCGCTCCTGCTTTCGCCCTCATCAAGTCCCACCGCCCGTAGATCAGCTTGAACTATGGCGTGCACGGTGCGCTGGAGGGCGGATGGGAGGCTTTTGGGGCAGGGGAGGGAATAATGGATGGATAAAGGCAACATTGGGATTAGGAGAGGATGGCTTACTTACCGAGGTAGCGCTGCCCACTCACGATCTCGCTCATGCTGGAGGGTCTATACGTGATGGCAGCGATCTTGGTGGGCTAGGCGGGCGCGAGTGATATGTCAAGTACGATTGTCATATCTGTCTACAACTTCATTTGATAGATTGTAGAGAGAAGACTATTTCGACCAAGTGTTCGCAGATTTGGAAATTTTGTCTCGCCGAGGTGACCGAATGTTTTTGTTTTTATTTAATATAAATATAAAAAAAGACCTTTTTTCTGGCTGTTACGCGTTATGCGAACACTTGGTCGAAATGGTACAGTACCTCGGAGGTTCTCATCCAATCAAAGAGCTGTGTCGCTAGTGACAGCTGTGCGTCATCCGCCTCAGTCTTTCAATGGTAATAGTTTCAATGTAATTTCTATCACCATCTTGAACGCAATTCAGCCATTGGTTACCATTCCTCCTTGAAGAATCCTAGTATTCAGCGTAAATACTACTAACCCACACTATATAATATGCAGCCCTCAGTTTTCTGTCTGTGGCTTTAAAAAAAATCTGTACATTAGCCTGAAAGACATATATTTATGAATACGAAAGTGACTAAGTGTGTTTTTTCAAGTTCAAAGTAAAGAACTTGAACGAAGAAAAAATCCCATAAATACATGATTTCAATTTCTATTACAGTTTAAAGATGTATCGTAAAATTATTGCCTAAAAGCCTGCAGGTAATAAATTATGCTGAGATTATGCCATGAACTTCATTTTCCAACTTAAGGTTATTGTTCAACGTTAAACATTCAAATGAGGCGTTGGTGTGTGATGAGCGCTGACACGAGGAGCGCTAAGCAGTTGCCTGAGGTTGTCAGTGTCAGGCTCCCACGACTTCATTGATTTCACGGAAAACGCTTGCGACAGCCTCCTGCAGAGTCCCATGTATCATGGGCCAAGTATCACCGGGTCCAGTTACGCCCGCTCGTATGTGTGTTAGCCGAAATGATTATCAACACCACCTCAAGCGACAAATCGTATCTTCGATTTGTCCCTTCCCCCGG
>JASFDF010000506.1:0-17190 GCA_036937115.1 Nidularia sp. FH-822889 | reverse complement strand
TTTTTCGAAGTTTAAATAAGAAATAATACTTTCAGATAAAATGATGTGCATATTATTTTGAAAACTGGAAGTAAGAATGGCTATACATTAAATACAACAATATTGGAAGCATGTATGTGCCTACAAGCCATCCAGAATAACAGACAAAGCAATAGAACTAGATAATGGCAGCTGTGAGACTGCACTGTGTGTCTATTTGTTTGGCAAAAATTGCTAAACATAATATGCATATATAAGGCCCTCAAGCATCACTAAGTGCTGAAAAGTAGAAAAACAAGTACTGTCATACAGTACTTTAAGCAGCTCTATATTATCTGTAATATAAAATAAAGGCTATAGATGCTCTGTTACCAGCATATAAGAAGCACCTAAGCATATATTATCAGCTATAGAAGGAAAGGATCTCCAAGGGGTTGCATTTTTCCTATAATTAGAATATCCCCAAGCTGTTAATATAAAAGGAGATAATGAAACAAGTGATAGAAATGCAGAATAAAAATAATGCAAAACATTGGACATGTTCAATCATCACCACAGCATGCTCAGTAAGCATTGAGTCATGCTCAGTCAGCATGGAATGCCAAGCACAGCTCTATTTTATAAAAACTCCAAAATAAGAAGGAGAAAGGAAATAAAAACCCTAGAAGCAGGCCCAGGAAGCCAGTAGAGAGGTTTTGCACACACCCCCAGCTTGTTGCAATCAATAGGCATCATTGAGAGCTATTTAGATGAGTTCAGCCAAAGGGAAAGCATTATTTCTACTCAAAGAGAGTTGTGAGACATATAATAGTGAGAAAAAGTGAAAACATATAAGAAAACTAAGAAAAACATAAGAAACATATAAGAGGGCTGTGGGATTTTATAAGAGATAATTAGGCTTCTAAGTCTAGTTGTTTCACATTTTTCTGTGAAGTCAGAGGAGCAAGAAGACTACTCCTTTAGCTAAACAGTTAGTATATTTTTGCAAAGTCAAAGAAGAAAGAATACTACTTCTTTGTGCCTAGCATTTAATTGAGCAAAGTCTTAGGGAAAGGAATACCATCCCTAGGATCTAGTTCGCATTTTTTGCAAGGTCAGGAGAAAGAATACTACTGCCTTGTTTTTTATAAGGGAAGGAATACCACACTTTAAACTTGTTATTTTTACAAAGTCAGGAGAAAGAATACTACTGCTCTTTTTGACTTGGCAAAAGGGAAAGAATACTATCCTTAGCTAGTTCGCATTTTTGAGTTCTGTGAGGAAAGAATACTACCTCCAGGCTCACAGACATTGTATTTGCAAGTGTCAGAGAAAGGAAGACCATCTCTGT
Organism: Nidularia sp. FH-822889; assembly: GCA_036937115.1. NCBI lineage: Eukaryota > Fungi > Basidiomycota > Agaricomycetes > Agaricales > Nidulariaceae > Nidularia > Nidularia sp. FH-822889. Next base: position 15,881 of record JASFDF010000506.1, on the reverse strand, counting down.
GCATTTAGAACCATTATTTAGGATTGCATTACTATCCACTGCATTATAAAACCAAAAAACCATATATTTACATATTTCTTTTGCATTTCTTTACTCTTTCAATCTAAAGTCTATTCAGACTTGCCCCCACAAACTTGCAAAGTTGAGATAGTGTTTTTAGACAAACTTAGAAGGTATATTCTCAGTTCTAAGCTAACTGCACTTCATCTCCTCTTCAGTGGTATCACCACTGTTAACTCAGAACCCAGAACTCAAGACCTTGCTTTGAACCTGAAAGGCTAATCACTGTAACAGTCTCCACATATTCTCTGTTCATCTGACTCTCTCCACACTTTAGTTATAACCTGACCTCTACTTCCACATGCTTCATATATCTTCATTGGACATAGTATCAATAGCTTATCTCTAGGAATAGTATATAAGCACTAGTATTCAAGTTGTAGTTCTTTTAGTTGTTAATTATATCATCAATCCACTTCCTGGCTGGATACAAACTCTATACTCTCTCAACCTCTTGTCTGATCCTCCAGCCACTCTGGCCAATCTTTGGCCAAACCTCAGCCAAACCCTTGTCCCTTTATTGACAAGCTGAGCTCTCACTTCTTGCTTGACCTCTACCCTTATTGTTGCTACATTAAATACAGGACTAGGATAGTGTGTGGCACAGCACATAAGCTGAAGCCAATGTCCTACATTGTGTAGAGTCTTTGTGTATCATTGGATGACTGGAAATAATGTCAGAAACATCAGAAATGGTGGAAATAGTGGAAAAGGCAGAAAGTCAAAAATAACTACAAAGTTGACAGGGGTCCAGGTTTGCTTGGGTATGTGGTGTGGAAGTCAGAAATGAGTTCTGCTGCATGGTCCAGTTCAGAGGCAAAAAGCCATGAATATTTTTTGTCAGTGCCTTCACAGCTTAGCCAACATACTTTGTATTGAAGCTTGCAAATACAGTGTTGGTCAATTTTCAGGTCAACAATTTTGCTGATTTTGTATTCTGGTTCTCCATCAATATGGACTTGCAGAGGCAGCAGTTTAATACAACTTGGAATAGTGTTGGGTATGGCTGGTTCTAGCATAGAGACATGGAAAACTGGATGGACAGTGTGCATAGCATCTGGAAGTCATAAAGTAAATGAATGAGTACCTGCTTCTGCAATGATTTTGTATGGCCCCAGATATTTTTCTGATAGTTTCTCTGAAGGTTGAATGGTGCAGAAGAATTGTGCTTTAACAAATACTTATTGACCTATGCAGAAAGTGGGCAGAAGTTGTCAGTGTGCATCTGCAGAACCCTTAATAGCAGAGCTGAGCTTCTGCTATTGCAGTCTTGAGTGTAGAATGCAATTCATTGAGGTTGACTACAAATTTGTGGGCATAGGTAGTAAGTGAGGTTGTGTTCAGGATGAATGGCAATATTAGGGTGGTAACTCTTGTTGGCAAAGAAAGGTGAAATTCCAGTTGTGGCAGAAGACACATTATTGTAGGCAAATTCTGCAAGTGGAAGAAGTTCCAACCAGTTATCTTGCTTGCAGTTACAGTATACTCAAATGTATTGTTCAAGCATCTGATTAGTTTGTTCAATCTGTCTGTCACCTTCTGGATGATAGCCAGAAGTGAAGTGTAGGCATATGTCAAGAGCTTTGCCAAGTGAGTGGAAGAAATGAGAGACAAACTTGGAACCTCTGTCAGAATTAACATGCTTGGTATGCTATGCTCAGAAAACACATGCATAACAAAGAGCTGTGCTAAATTGGTAGAAGTGACTGTCATGTGTTAGAATGAAAATACTCTGCTTGGATAGTCAGTCAATGACTACCAAGATAGCATTGTAGCTGCTGGATGGCAGGAGCTTCTCAACAAAGTCCATAGAAATTGAATTCCATGGGCATTCAGGTATCAAAAATTGTTTGAGAAATCCATATGGTTTGTGATGTTGAGGTTTAGAGTGCATGCAAGTAACACAAGATTTGCAATAGTCTTTGACAAAATTGCAGAGACCTAGCCAGGTGTATTCCTGTTAGATGAGTTTGATGGTTTTGTTCTGACCAAGGTGACCAGAAAGAATGTGGTCATGATTATACTGAAGGATTTGAAGGCAGAGATCATCAGAAGTGGGAATGTAAACTCTGTTATCAAGGCACAAGAAACTATTGGCAGAAAGCGACTAACAGTCTTCAGGTACTGTGATGTGTGTGATGGAAATGGGGTCAGAAGGAACAGTGGAAAGTTATTCTTGCATAAACACTGGGCAGAAATTGTGCAGATTTACTTTGGCATAGTTGTTATTCCCCCCATTAGGGTAGATATCCTATCATTTAGTTAAAGAGTCAGGTTTGGTTCCAATGTATCCAGAGTGGAAATGAATGACCATGTTGAACTGTGAAAGTTATTCCAACCATCTGGCTTGTCAGTGCATAACAATCTTAGTGGTAGAGAAGTATTTGAGATTCTTGCAGTCAGTAACAACATCTGTCAAAAGCAGTGCTCCCTCAAAATAATGTTGCCAAATGCAGAAGGCTTCAAAAATTGCTAGAAGTTCCTTATTGTGAGTATTATAATTCAGTATAGAAATAGTGAAAGTGTGAGAGTGAAAAGCAACTGGATGAACTTCATTGTCAGGAGTGATGATAGAAAGAATAGCTCCCAAAGCATAGTCAGAAGTGTTGGATTCTACAATGATCTGTGCATCAGGTATCCAGTGAGTAATAATAGGAGCAGAAAAAAAAGCTTCTTTAAGTCTGTTGAAAGCATCATGGCAATCTTGATTGAAGTCCCAGTGGACAATTTTCCACATAAGTCAGGTGAGTGGAACAGTGATGTTGAAATGATTTTGGATGAACTGTCAGTAGAAATATGCAAATCCAAGGAATGGCTGAATGTCTTTAACTTTATGTGGTTCAGGCCAATCCTGAATAATCTTGACTTTTTCTTGTGACAGTCAGACCTTCCAGAGAGAGGATGTAGCCTAGGTATTCCACAGAGTTTGAATCAAACTTGCATTTGTCAGCACAAACAAAAAGTCCATGCTGGCAGAGCCTGCAGAAAACTTCTTTAACATGTTTCTGATGCTGAGCAGTGTTATTAGAATATACTAAGATGTTGTCTAGATAGACAGTAGCACAGATGTCTAATAGATCTTGGAAGATGTTGTTCATGAAATGTTGGAAAGCTGAAGGGGCATTAGTAAGTCCAAATGCCATAACTAACCATTCAAAACTGCCATAGCATGTGTGGAAAGCAGTTTTCCACTGATCATGTTCTGCTATGCAATAATATGGCATGTGTGCAGCCACCCCTGTTTTGCACAAATATAATTGGTTACAATACCAAAATCACTCACTAAAGTAAAGACTGGAGAGCTGGAGTTGAGCCCCAGGCTGCCAGTTTTGCAAAAGTACCCAAGATTGGTCATACCAAAGTGCCTAGGACCCAGAAGTAGTTGATATTGGATAAGAAATCTATAAAAGCATGCTCAGTGGTCTGAAAATGACCAAATAAAAATTACTATTGGCATATAGATCATAATGACTATTCAAAAGCAAAGCAGTCAGTGGAGATATAAATAATACCCATGCCAATTCTCAGATCACTTCTGAAGCCAGAAATAAATATAGAACCAGATGGAAATTCAATATCTACCTGAAAGGCAATATCAAGCAGCTAAACAAATATAGAATAATGATAACTAATTGAAAGCCAATAGTCTGAATTGCTATCACAAGGCTAGAACAGAGAAATGATTATTCTGTGATTAAAACAATTACAAACCTAGCACATGATAAAGAATTAATTTGAGTACTATTACACAGTACTTAGGCATGAAATGACAACAGAAATATTAAGGACAAATATGAACAATTCAGAAACTGAAGAGATCATAAAGATAGCATCAAAGTTGCATTTTACAGAAGGATAGCTATATTTCTCTATACAATTCCAAGTATAGATGCTATAAATAGCCACTTTTGATCAGAGACTACTTATAGCTATTAATCAACAAACAGAGATGCATTACTCTGCTCCCTGAAAACAAAAATTTTTAGGCAGAGTAAAATTCTGGAAAAATCAGGAATTATGAATAGAGATATCAGAAATGATTGTTATGGTGTTTGACAGATACTAGTAACAGATCTATAATGAATTTCAGATCTGTCAAGTTTCAGACATAGAAATAAGAAAAGAACTGCCAAATCAGTTACATAAAAATAACTAAGGCAGTTGCACATGCTTGTAGGCTTACAGAGATGGAAATAGATGGATGACTAAGCACCCAGAGGCCCCACTGACAGTCTGATGTGATTTGTAATATTTATTTTAAGTTCTATACACATGGTTCATATGTTATTCCTTTTGGTTTGTTTCTAAATATGTATTCAGAAATTTTGTATATAAGTAGGCAGGAAGGCTACTGGGCAAGGAAGAAATTGCTCTCTGACCCCAGTGCCCTCATATTGAAGGTGTAGCATTGTGTGGAATATTTAGAGTGAGTTTTCTCAGAAATATAAGAGTTTTAAAGTCTGTCTTTGACAACTTTGAGTTTGAATTCAATATGGCCTCAGAAAGGGTTGGAAGACCACCTTTCTTGAGTTCTGCATTCAAGTTTTTGTTCTAAGCCTTAGAGGAAGGAAGACCACCTTTCTGACACTCTCCTGCATTGTGGAAGGCTGAGTTTTGGAGAGAAATATATTTTATAAGTCCATCCTTGCTGGAAGATCCTGGGTGACTGATATTATCAGATTGTGCTTGCTTGGAAGACCCTTGCACCTTCTGAAAGTTTTGGTTGAAGGAAGACCACTTCCAGAACATCTGCTGAAGTCTGTTAGCTCAGACTAAGGTAGATTTATTTTATGAGCACAGATCTCACTAAGATTGTTGAGAGATGTTCAAACTTTTGAGTAGCAACTGAAGGAAGACCAGAGTTGCCTCACAAGTCATCCCTGTTCATTGTGAACACTTTTTTTAAGACAGAAAGTACTTGGAGTTAAAACTTGACTTAAAGACTTTGTCTTCTGAGTACAAATTTGATTCAATATTGTTCTGAGAAGAACTGATTCTTATCCCCACAAACTCATGTGTATTTCAACATAGTTTGAGTGTTTTTGGAGGTTTTGTGGTGTGTTTAGAGGTTTAGATTCACCCAGACCTTTAGGTTCATTTATTCTGTGTTGAGGAGCACTTCACTGGGCATCACATGGACTTGCATTTACATCTTATCTGCTAACAGTTCAGCATTTGCTGGTCATGTCCCACTGATATGCTGTTCATCTTGCATCACTTCCTGACCCAATTACTTATATACAAGGATATCATATATTGTTCTGCTCAATCTTATGCTCTATTTGACTTAGCCTTTTATATGTGCCTTCAATGTCCTACAGCCATTATAAAGATTGTGAGTGCATAAAACCAAGCATGAATTGTAAATCAAACATGGGCAGCAGTGGCTTTACTTAGTATAATGGAGGTGGTGCACCTACTCCAGAGGCAAGCACATGGTGCCACCACAATTTCTGCATTTGGTTTACTACTATTTGTCCCCTGCTCCAAAACTAAACAAAGGTGGTGAATGCAAAAAAAACCAAAGTGGGTCTATCATTCTTTAATTAGCTGTAAGATACAACTTCCAATACTTATTATGATCCTCAGTCTTATTATGATCCTGTTGATACTAATTACCATTCTCCAATTAATTATACAATTAACTATTCACACATTCAAGTAGCTAGTTTATGTCTTGTATCTGCAATCCAAATATCAACTAAGATCCATCCTAGTCTCTCCACTAAGTTCTAAGTCTTCTCACATTCTAACTTTTGAATCTTCTCCAATTCCCTTCTAGTTGACCAAAGGTCAACTAGTCTTATCTTGCCCTTGACACTAGACCTCATATCTAGTTGTCAAACACCCAAGTCATCTCTGGTGACTTTATAGCCCTGCAGTACTTCCTTCCAACATATGGACCATGCTGTAAGTTAGAATCTGTGAGAACTGGAAGGGTGCATCACATGTGCTGAAGCTGACAGTTCTATCTTGTAGCATTACATTCACAATCCTTTCCAATGCTGCTTCTGACTTTTCCAATATAGTGCTATCATGGCCTATGTCCTATAGTTCCTAATTTGCTTTGGGAATGAGTCTTGACAAGTGCTGACACTGTCAATTAAATATTAAATGGACTGTTCAAGGCCATGAATTCCCAGGAATCCTAGGAATTTCATGTGAACTTTCAGCAGTATTTCTTACACATTCCAGGGTTCTGGGACAGTACCCAGGAATAGATAAGGAGTGGATTGGAAATGGATGAGGAATAATATGCTTTTCAGAATGATTTTATTCCTCCCTTCATTACTTCTCCATTTCTAGTCTATTCCTGGATTCCTCTGGAATCTGGTGGGAATCTTCCAGAAATCATGGGGGAGTGTAAAGACCTCATTTTGTCTTGAATGTACAAATATTCACACACTATATTCAGATCCACTTCCATTGAGTGCACACACCCATAACAGAGAGTCCAGCTAAGTGTTATCCAGATAAAACAATATTATGGACATCACTGTGAGTTAAAAAAACCTGACACTAAATATTATGCATTTTGTATGCATTATATGTGGAATTGTCATAGTTATTTGAGCAATATTTGACATCCAAGATAGAGATGTATTTGCAACAATTTGTCTTTCAGTGTCAGTACCAGCACCAGAAAATAAAGTGACTGTAAGGGTTGCACAGTATTTGTGCACTGTCCAGGGTCCAAGGAGACCAAGATATTTACTATGTTCTATACTGGAGCTCAAGCACTGCATAAATTATAATATGTCCTGCAAGTTTATGATGTCTAATAGTTAAAGATGTCAGTGGCAAGGGTACAGAGTATTTACTGTAGCTATCAGTGTCCAGATAATTCAAGAAGGATGCTAAGACTACAATCAATTCACAATTGAAGCCAGGGATTTGTCCACCATATAAGGAAATGTGTAGTGAAGGTGTCAGTCATGAAGGACATGAGCCTGGCATAACCAGCAGGAGGTAGCCAAGATAACTTGAGTGCTAATAAGTGAACCTTGCATAACATACAAGTAGCTCCAGAGTTAAGAAGCCTAGAGCATAAGCAGGCAATTGAAATACATGAAAAGAATAAGGTCTCAATAAGGTCTTGACATTGTTCTGATAACTATATTTCATGATATAAAGCCAAAATTTAAAATGGCATATATATTTCAGTCACATATTTTTATTGCCATAATAACCCATAAATTTGATTCATTTCAATACAACTATATGGACTGCTGTGAATGGGTAGCAATTAAGTCTGAAGACTGTTATTATTAGGAAAAGTCAATATATAGTTAAATTGATGATTTACATTATGCATTAGCATGGAACATGGGAGCAGGCATTGTGAAAATAGCATGATGGCCTTCATGATCCAGGCCTGCATTGAAGGGGAAATCAAGGAATGAGTGGAGAAATTGGACAAATGCATTAAACATGTAAAACAACTTTTTTGAACCTGCCTTCTTGAACCAGCTGTGCTTCATCTTCTGGGTGAGCTTTATCCATTCATTTTTAGTCTCTACTTTGTGAAAAAAAATTTCTTGCTGACTCTGCATCCACATTGGATGCCATTGTGTGATCTGTAAAATAGGTAAAACAAATGTGCAAATGCTGAATATTAATAGAAAACTTACTATCTTCAACAGAAAGAAATGTACTTTATGGGCTGTATTAAAATGAATGATATGATATGAACTCACAAACTGGGAGAAGAATAAAAGAAACATGATTTAGTATGGCTAATACATACATAAAAAACAGATGGCTCACATCCTAGTTAAAAATATGAATAATTGAAAATCAGTAGGTACTTCTTGAGGTTGAATTCAGCAGTGACCTTCTATGCAAGAATTAATTAATTAAGATCCACACTACTACACAATGGTGAAGAAATGACCTACCCACTGAAAAATAGCCAGGATGATATGTGATCAATGCCAATTTAAATAGGAAGACTCATCACATACCTCCTAAGGTCAGACAGAGCCAGGATGTCATGAGGTTAATGCTATTTGAATGAGAAGATTGATCACATACCTTCTGAGGTCAGACAGAGCCAGAATACCATGAGGTCAGTGCCATTTGATTGGAAAGACTAGTCACATACCCTCTGAGGCCAAACAGAGTCAGGATGCCATGAGGACAACACCATGTTAAATAGGAAGACTGGCCACATACCTCCTGTGGTCAGATAGAGCCAGAATGCCATGAGGTCAACACCATGTTAAATAGGAAAACTGGTCACATACCTCCTGTGGTCAGATAGAGCCAGAATGCCATGAGGTCAACAGCATGTTATATAGGAAGACTGGTCACATACCTTCTGTGGTCAGATAGAGCCAGAATGCCATGAGGTCAGCACCATGTTAAATAGAAAGACTGGTCACATACCTTCTGTGGTCAGATAGAGCCAGGATGCCATGAGATCAATGTCATTTTGAATGGGAAGACTGGTCACATACCCACTGAGGTCAGGATGCCATGAGGTTAATGCTATGTTAAATGGGAAGATTGGTCACATACAAACTAAGGTCAGACAGGGTCAGGATGCCATGATGTCAATGCTGTTTTGAATGGGAAGACTGGTTACATACCAACTAAGGTCAGACAGAGCCAGGATGCCATGAAGTCAATGCCATGTTGAATGGAAAGACTGGCCACACACCTCCTGAGGTCAGACAGAGCCAGGATTCCATGAGGCCAGTGCCATTCTGAATAAGAAGACTGGTCACATACCCACTGGGGTTAGCCAGAGCCAAGATGCCATGAGGTCAATGCCATGTTAAATGGGAAGACTGGTCACATACAAACTAAGATCAGACAGAGCCAGGATGCCATGAGGTCAATGCCATTTTCAATGGAAAGACTAGTCACATACTTCCTGAGGTCAGACAGAGCCAGAATGCCATGAGGTCAATGTCATTTTCAATGGGAGGACTAGTCACATACTCACTAGGGTTGGTCAGAGCCAGGATATCATGGAGTCAATGCTATTTTCAATGGAAAGACAGGTCACATACCACCTGATTAAGATGGTTGACCACACCATCAATCGCTGCTCACATATACAGTATAATGAAATTTGCTCACATCCTAAAAATGCATTTAAATATGTTATCAGTTTTAGGACATCATGAATTTCTCTGTTTCATTACCTCTAAAATAGAAATGATAATCTCAATGTGACTTTCAAGAAAATCTTCAGTAATATTCTATATATTGAAATAATTAAGTGAGCTTTTGAAGGGTCAGTGTTGCAAAGGACATTACCTTTCTTCTATTTTTCATATATTCTTCCAGTATTATAAACTCATCAAAACCTTCCAAGCTAACTAACCAAGACACCACCAAGCTTGTAGTGAGCTTATTTATGCAGGTCACCAATTTATTTTGGAGCATATCCAACTCCCCTTTCCCTGCAACTACCATGTCTAAATGGTAGCACCAGTATTGGCAAGCATAGCAAACAGGGTCCCTGTGCTTAAAATCCTTAGCCTGCTTCTCCAATGTTTCTAGTTGTGTCATGCATTTCTGCAGGATGAATTTGTGGTGTGCCACAGGTTGTATGTAATGCTCCTTAGACCGCTCAATATCATTTAGGAAGTCCCTAAGAGAGGCATGGTATGGAATAATAGGCTTGTCATTAGATTGTGGAATTTTCAGAACTGATTTGCATCCACAAAGTGCAACCCTTATTTGTCCTGCTGTGAATCCCATGAATTTAGAAAGGGCATAGATATCCAAAGGTTGCTGAAGCAGGAGGAGGGTGGAAAGAACTATGGTTTGATGCTCATGGTTGGCAGATGATAGCACCTGTCTATAAATTGAATCCAGGCCAGAGTGTGCAACCAAGATATTTTGCAGCATGCTCTGTGGAGTTTCTCCACTATACTCAATGAATCTGAGTACAGTTGATATGTAAACAAATACTCCTTCAGATTTCTGTATGAGCCTCTCAATATCATGAGGTGATGGCCAAGTGTCCCTCTCATCTTGCAAATTATCCTCATGGATAATGCAGATTTTAGCAAAGCCCTCTGTGCAGACTTTCCGAATGTCATCTGTGGCATCAAAGTCTTGTAGAAGTAACCGGTAAATTTGATTCCGAGCTTGTAACCCTTTGAACACACCCTCAATTTGGTGTTCTGGTCGACTTGTGAGGAGATATCGTACACATCTGCATGGCACTTTTGCAAATAAATAAATGAGTGTCTCCTGGTTATTGTGGCCATTACACTCGTCGATGCCGTCTATGATGATAATAATGTGTCGGTGGGATAGTGACATCGCTTCGACAGGCTCTATAACAAGCTTCTGGAGCTGATTAATGAGGCTTGTATCCGAGATCTTTGGATCATCGATGAAAACCTGCTCGATAGACTTTCGGAGCAACGGGACGGAGCGTGCAAGCTGATATGCTAGAGTGGATACAACCTTTGTTATCTGCATGCGGTTTTCCTTTCCTCGAGAGAAGAAGAACGTCAGAGGCACCCATCCACGCCGTTCGCAATCTGCAGCGATGCTATGCGCGATCGAAGACTTCCCAGTTCCCGCATATCCAGACAACCAGCAGATGGAGCCTCGGTCAGGGTCCATAGCCCATTCCCAGATATCCTCGATCACCCTGACACGGGTACCCTCTGCACAGAGAGTAGCCTGTTGTTCCTCGCGCTCGTGAGAATTATATGCAGCGCTCATGGTAGCGAGGGGCTCCAATAGCTCGAGAGCGGATTCTAGGAAATTATATGAACATATCCCATGATGCACATTGATCCACAGATAATAGATGATACGCACTTCGAGGGAGAGCATGCACATTCATGTCTCGTCCAATGCTGTAGAAACTCCCTCCTTGAAACTGGGTATTGCGGCTGCCAGGAAACATCGAACTAGAGCTGTTCATGGTGACAGGTGACCGTGAACGAGAAACTGGGAGATGGTGGGAGTAAAGAGCAGAAACCGCCCATGGATCGATGAGCGTATCTTAGATAAGCAGCGCTCCCACGCCAGGCGCCTAGGATATGCATTCGACCCATTTTATCAGACTCCACCTTACTTAGCTTCGATTTCCCGTATGCCTTTATCCCTCGTAGCCATCATGTAACCAAGGGAATATCGAATGTGGGGAACAAGCAGTAACTTTTGAATTTCCGTACCCGGGATCGTTTACACCTCCCCGCGGGCCCTGGAGGCCACCGCCGTCCCCATCCTCTGGAAGAAGCCAATCCGCAGACATCGACATCCCGCACCAGCGCAGAGCTGACAAGGTCATCCATTGCGCCGACGTCGCCGCCGACTTCGAGGACAGCTTGCACCTCCCGCCATCCGCACGGTGCACCTAGGTCGCCGTCAAGGGGTATGTCTCATTTGTCATACCACCCTATCGAGCTTATTCCCCCATAAGGGGCCTTCCTCTTCAACGCACACGTTCTCATTCACCTCTCCGGTAATCTTACACGCACGCGGGTCCCCTCACCCTACCAGTCCCGTTCCTGGGGTGTCTCGCCCCGTCAGACCACGACATACTCGCGCCCTCTGCCATCGCGCGCCCGACCCCGCTCAGACTCGAGGATATCGTGCACCTTTGTAGTGTGCGTGTGCACGAGGGAGAGGAGGGCGAAGGTGATCATTCATGCAGAGTACAGGTCCGCTTCTCCATCTTCTTATTTTCTGGATTGATAGGGGTGCAGCTAGTACTAGCCCGCGATCGACGCCCTCGCCTTTGTGCCCATGTGTGAATTGAATGCTCTCTTTTTCCTCCTAGTTTTCGACACAGATGTAGTCCCTCGTGTGCGGGAAATACCAGGGTTGCCCCGTGGGTCTCCCTCTTCCCTCCACTCCTCCCCTCTTGGTGATCTTGTACTGACTTCCTCACCAATCACAGCACGATCCTCCACCTAACGCACGCCCCCGCTAACGAACGCGCGCACAACTACGCGCTTGGCGTCAAGATCGTACACGGTACGTCCATCCGCATGAAATGCTCGCGGCGTTCTATGCTGCAACGAGGTCCTCTTCAGCTTTTTCCTCCTCCTCTTCTGTCTCTGTCTCTGCCCTCCTTCGTCCTCTACGACCTCTGCCCTCCTTCGTTCTCTACAACCTCTACCCCGTCTTCACCCTCTCCAACTTTAATTCCCGCCCCCAGCTCATTGACAACCCTCACCGCCCAAGGCCGCCCCCCCTCCTCTTCTGGTTGCAGACTGCATCGCGCTACTCTTTCTCGCCGCCACGCAGGACGCCTCTATCCTCCTCCCCTTCCCTGCTCCCTTCATTTGGTTAGTTATCTCGTTTATAGCCTTTCTCCCATACCTCTAGCCCGAATACGAAACCAGCAGAAAACGAATACAAAGACAGCAGCAAGACACGCTCACCAGGCATTGGTATCCTCTTCGGCATGCATAACTGCGAGTTGTGCGATATCGTGCTGGACGAGATGTTCATGAACGGGCTCGCTGTGAGCCTCGGTGGACTGCAGAGAATTACTTCGGACCTCAGAAGTGGTGGCGGGGAGGGCGAGATCGAGATAATCCCCGCTGTCTCGCAACGGGTGGTCATTGGTCAACTCTATGGTTTGTTCCCATGTCCCTCCCCTTCCCCTTCCGGTGTCACTATGAAGTTGGAAGCTGACGTCTCCGTAGGAATGTGCGACGACCTCAGCGTCCCTCGTCGCACGCATCACGTCCGCGAGCCCATTCGTGATCAAGTACATGCCATATTAGCACTAAACGAGGTATGTCCCCTTTTTCCTCCCTCTCCTCCCTTCTTGTTTCCCCCCCCTCTTTCCTCGCCTTCTTCCCAACCCCTTCATTCTCCCCATTCCCCCTCCCCCCCTCCCCTTCCCCTTTCCTTTCCCGTTCCTCTCCTCCCCAGTTCCCTAACCCTCTCCCGTTCCCTCTCCATCCCCTCTCGTCGCCCTTTCTTCATATCCCGTCCTCTTTCTCAGTAAACGCTGACCACTCCCTTCGCAGGTAATGCCCTACTTTATCCTGCCGCGCCATCGAGAATAAGTCCATTTTCGGCGCGCGGCGCCACTAGGGAATTGTGCCTCGCAGGGGAAGAGATTAAGAGGCGATTGGGGACGTTTTCAGACTGGGCGGGGGGAAGTGATGAGGTAGTGGGATGAGGTAGGGTTGGAGTGAGGAAAGAGGATGGGAGGATGAGGTGAGGAGGGGGAAATATGGAAGAGGAAGGAGGATGGGAAGATGATCGTGGGCAGGTAGTGTGGCGGCAGGGAAATGATCGGGCGGAAGTGAGGGGGGGGACGCAAGTACGGGGACGCGGGGATGCGGGGATGAGGGGATGAAGGGGCGGGGAAATGATCGAGAGGAGTGAGAGGGCGGCGGGGAAATAAATGTGGGGTACAGTGGTGGGGAAATGACGGGCAGATTTCAAGGATGAGTCCCTATTTCACGATACACTTTATCGAGATAGAAAATATGTATGTACACTAGACTGCCTCGGATTTTTGCAAATACATCTTATTGTGGGAAGCACGGATTCCGGGGTATACGACGATTATAAGGCGAACGAGCTAAATGTGTCTATTTAGTTCATTGTTCTGGAGGAAAGACTACGGCTGGGATTCACACAGAACCGTACTCATGAGCAGTAGGGTCATCCAAAACAGCATATGCCACCAAATTGTATCTCTCCTCTGCACCTCTTCACTCGCCCTCCTCCCTCCCTCTCCTTGTAGCCGGATTATTGGGGTGATGTCAAGCCAGCAGGTCGGGGCCGTCGAGGCACACGGATAGGATGTGTGCATATAGAAGGGGCACAATAAGCCGGAGCATTATAACTTTACATTTCAATCCTTCTTTCACAATCCCAATTTCTTCTCAAATTATGAGATGTCAAAAGAAATCATGGCTATGACAATTTGACAGATCAAGTCCAGACAAATTGTGACCCTTCATTGTTCAGCTGCACATGAACTATGAGGATTTCCCAGCTACTTTCACTGCCAATGAGACAAAATTTAACTATGCCCTTTCATACCTCAATGGCACTGTGCTTAAGCTGTTCAAAACTGCAATCCTTGAACCCTCCCCTGACAATACTTGATGTTCTGGTTATGCCAAATTCATTACTATCCTGCAATCAAATTTCAGTCCTCTAAACCCTTTTGGAGATGCTAAAAATTATATCAGTACTCTCAGAATGAAGGATAACCAACATGTTTCCAAGTACAATGTATCCTTCAACAAAATTGCTGCTTGTCTCCAGTGGGATGATGCTGCTCTCCATTTCCATTACTATGGCAGATTGCCTGACCAAATCAAGGACAACCTCTTGTGTTATCCTAAAGCTCAGACACTTGCTCAACTCCAGAGCAATGTTCAGGCAGCTGATGCTTGCTATTGGGTGTGTCAGGCAGAAATTGTGTGTGATAAATGCACCACAGATAAGGCTGAGAAGTTGGCTAAGTCTTCTGCCAATAAGGGGAAACAATCCTCTATCAATTTGTTCTCTGATGTCATGAATTTGTTTCTGGGTATGACTTAGAGTTCCTGGGCAGATAATAATGAGGTAGGGGAAGAGGTAAAAGCTGGAAACTCTGGAAATGTCTCTAGAAACATGTTTGAGTGCTATCAGAGGTTAGAGGTCAGAGAATGGATGGCAGCTTCAGCTTATGTGCTATGCCCCCTTCATTCCTAATGTCTAATTTGCAGATGGGGGTCCATAATCCAGTTCAGAGATATAAGCATGTGGTACTCAACTTCCTGACTGTCACAAACTCATTTCCAGGGTATAACCTAGAGATTCTGGGCAGATAGAATACACAGTAGGGCCAGAGAGAATAACTGGAGGCTCTGGAAATGTCTCTGGAAATGTGTTCAAGTGCTACCAAGGATGGAGGGTCAGAATGGATGACAGCTTCAGCTTATGTGCTGCACATCCTTCATTCCTAATATCCAATTTACAGATGACAATTAGTGGGCTGATTCAGGAATGAGGGTAATTGATACTCAACTTCCTGACCAGAGATCTCATTGAGCACAAATAATGATGGAAGGAAGAAATTAATCAAGGGGAGATGGCTGAGGATGGTTTAGAGGTAGCTTATCCACTAGCTAGAGACTAGTAGGGATGTTAAACACAATAATTAACAAACTGAAGTACTATGGTACATTCAAGGTACTTAAATACTAAGGGGTATGAGTACCCAGAGTAAATAAACAAAGTACTTAAATCATACTAGTGAAGTGAAGAAGTAAGTGGGTCAAAAGAAAGAGAGCATATGACAAAGACTAAGGAGTACAAATTGAAATTTTTACTCAGAGGAATATACTACAAAAAGGATAGTGTCTATGGCTGAAACATAGTAATGGAAATGGAAATAGACTGGAGTAAACCTAAGTAAACCTAGAGACAAGCAGAGAGTCAGGAAAGCTTCAGGATTGATTGTAAAGGGTCTGGAGATGGCATGTGCCACACTGTACAGGTATATGACATGATGAAACTTACAATGCAAATAAGTGTGCAAACACTAGTAATTGGATCATAATCAAGTTCATCCATGAATGTAGGAGTGCCAAAAATTTCCTCTAGACCAAACTTTATACCAGCTATTACTGAAAGTACTGCCTTAGTCATCAGGAAAACAAGAAAAAATGGGTCTAGGTTTATATAGACAGATATACCTTTCCACACCAGAAAAATATGCCTTTTTTCAATGATAGCAGGTATTAGTAGGCTTATGCACACACTTTTTTTATATTACTGAAACTTTCACTTTCATTTAAATTAACAATTGATAGCATTAGATTTCTTAATTATTCACTCAAATTGCAATGTTCTCTCAAATGACTTAATTTACTCAC
>JASFDF010000505.1:0-14546 GCA_036937115.1 Nidularia sp. FH-822889 | reverse complement strand
TGATTCACGTTTGGCTCATACGCACAGGCTTTTGATCCAGCGACGACGAAGGGAAGCAGCGCGCACAACGCCGCAAAGTAAGACTTTTCGCCCCTTGTTTGCGTCCATTTGTTTCTTCCGCTTTTTGCCATGATCCAGCGCTGCCTAAATAAAGTTTTCAACTCCCAGCTTCACGCTTTCCCCCTGCATCTGCCGCATCTAGCATCTGCTCCCCTTGTCCATCGAGATGGCTGTCCCACCAAAACCCCCGAAAAACGTCTGGGTGGCGGCGGGCGACGGCGACCTGGATCGCGTGAGGGTCAGTTTATTTCCCATCGTCCGCGATCATCGCCATTTTCTCCCAGATCCCTGACCTATGCCCACAGGAACTAATAGAGCAGCAATGCAAGTTTTCTGCTTAGACGGAGTATGCTCGCCAAATCGATAATCAGAATCTCCATATAGCGGTCTCACCTAACGTGCCAGACCCGCATACCTACACGCCCATGTACGACTTCCCCCTCATTGCGGTCCGGATGTATCGTTTCTTGACGCTCCCGCAAGGCATGCAGCAGCATCCTATGGTCAGATCCAGGTCTTGGAATACCTTATATCCCGGGGTGAGTATCTGCAAACTTCTCGGTGCAAAATTACCCACAGGATCCGTCTTCTCTCCCAGGTGGAGATGTAAATATCACTGATGACGATGGCGATACGCCACTGTATACCGTCGAAAACGTAGAAACTGCGCGCTGGCTCGTCGAGCATGGTGCGGTAATAGATCGAAGGAATCTTGAGGGAATCTCAGTGTGTCTCTTCCCTCAATGCCCATGTGACTCCTTCCCACTAAACTGCGCTCCATTCATAGCCGATAGAGCATCTGAGCGAAGACTTCAGCGAAGTAGCCAATTACCTGCAGTCGCTCTTGACGACGGCTTCTGCTTCTACTTCCTCACCAGGCGCACAAAGCCCGGGCCACCACCCTTCACAGCATTCACAGAACATCGCGTCAGAGCAGCTTACATCCGCGCTGATGGCATCCGTTGAGGAGATCATGCAGCGTGCGGAGGCGGAAGGCCGGGATCCGGACGAGGAGCTGCGCCAGGCAGTGAGCAGGACGGTGCTGCAGGGCGTGCTCACCGGGTTCGAGATGAGCACAGAGGAGGACGGCGCCGGCCCGCGGGGACACGGACCGGCCGACACTCACGATACTCCGTCAAAGCGGCCCAAGACCGATGACGGTCCTGGCTGATATGACTTTGTACCTACGGAATTTTTTTTTTCTTGACTGAATAATGAAGGATTATCTTTTCTTTTTTTTTCTTTTCCAGTTCCCAAGATTCCGGTTGGCGACTTGGGCATCGCTTCCGTCGACATGTAAATCCGATCTTGATTTTATGATCATGATCAGAGGTGTCGATGATCATGATCAGGACGCTCGATCAATCACTTCAGGGTAATCGACCGCGAAGCCAGGCGTTGTCATCATTTGGGAGATAAATCCAAAATGGTACTTGCCCAAGACTTTTCCCAACGGCCTAAGCGAACTCGAATCAAGCAGAGATTTGTGGAGTAGCAGAATCGTTCGCAATGCGCGGTGCATGTGAATGTAGTCTCCGTTTTTGTCTAAACTTGGAATGACAGGCGAGACGGATGCGGTAAGGCAGAAATGGGGGCGTCGAAGGGCCCGAAAACGGTACCGTTGCCAAATTTCCGGTGTTCATGTGATAGAGAATCTTTTGTCTGGATTTCTTTCGGGGCAAGTTCTTCGGAGGCCTTGCAATATATCTTTTGACATACCATGCAGTTAATCCCCTTTGTCTTCTTTCAGTTAATTAATTGTTCAATTAATCTATACGGAAATGGTCTCCAGCCTTTTGATATCATGTTTCATAACGGCTAAATTATCATATGTCACTTTCAGTTCCGTGAAGTAATTCGCTCGTCCTCGTCGTAGCGAGCAGGCTTGCAATTTTCTTTTGCAAGTCACGACCGAAGTTAACGGACTCGTTCAATTCAGTGGAGTTCCGGGGTCTTATTGCAAACACAAAAGCTTTTCAAAGGGTCCTTGCCTCCAGGCTCTGTACGTGGTGGCGTTTTGATGGTGGAGGTGTTCTCGGAGCGCCTACTCATTACGGTGTATGTCGTGCAGACGCGCTTAAAAATAACAACGCGTTCCACGCGTTGTTTGTTCCGCGCAAATAGGTGCCATGCATGATGATCATTCCCTCGCGGCATCCGCTTGCCTGAATTCCACGTTCTTAGTTGGTCTGAAAATCGCGCACTCAACCGCACGCGACGTTCCCGCTTCTTTCTTGGGCAATCTATTTTACGATCTCTTCTTGCTTTGCATCTATGGCTTCTTGGAACCTTCCCGCGACCCTTGCGACCTTCTTAACGCTGGACGATATCGCTAATGCATCCAAGGTAGACGACGGCACGCACGACACGCCCGTCCTCAGACTCGTGGCGGAGGCGCGGTCGAAAGGTTATAATGTCGTCTGCCTGCCCCTTACTACGGAGAAGTGGAAGAAACGGTGGTCCGACATGTGTCTGGCGAATAGTGACAAGGATGGAGAAGCGGCTGCAAATGCCGCTGAGGCGTGGAGATCCAGGCCGGGGTTTATGAGAGATGAGGTGACGATTACCAGGCTTGGTGAGTTTTGAGAAATGTGAAGACATTTTGCTGTCTGGTTGACATGTCTGCAGACGAGGCTGAGGGAATCACCATTATGGTTTCGGACTGGCTGGAGTTAGATGCGGCTGATGATTGGATCCGCCACGATGCCGAGATTGTATGTTTCTTTGCATTTCTACTTCTTTCGGCGACTCATCGCATCGATCCCACCCCACAGGCGCTCCAACAAGAACTCGCATATGCCGCATATCTAAATATCCAGACTGCTATTCTGCCGGCTCCGCGAAATCGAGATCACGTCGCGTCCTATGCTCGCATCGTCAATTCATGCCTGAAAAATGCACCGTACATATCTCTCTCGGTGCAGTTGCCCATATACAACCCGTCTGTCCTCCAGGCTAGCTCCCCATTATCCGCGTTCCACCCTGCTTCGCCATCAACACCGATCAAATCCCCCAAATCAGCTGCCTCGGCGCCCGCACTGGTCATCTCTGACGCCTCCTCCAGGAGCTTATCCGGGTCCACTGAAGGTGAACTGAATGCAACATGGGAGATGTGGGATCTCATACGATCTATCTGCGACTACAACACGCGACTCACTTTGAGTATGTAATTGACGCTTTTGTCGCATCCTCATTTGCATCCTAATGCTATTTTCAGCTCTCGATTTATCTCCTGCGTTGCCTAGTACACTGGGAGTACTCAGCAAATGGGCTGCAGAATCCGTGCGATACATATTTCTTCCCTCGACTACTTTCATCGCAAATATGAAAGGCTATCCCGTGCTCCCGAAGCCTACACAGGTTTTCATCCAAAATAGCATGATAGCAAGTTCTTCATTTCGTTTATGTACTTCACGCAGCTGATGGCATTAGCATTCAGCACCGACCTACAGTTATCTTCTCGGAAGCAGCTTCTGGGAAACATAGCCGCGGCGGTGAAGCTGCTTATTCTCAATATGTCAGACATTTAGAAAAAACTAGCCCAGCTGTGCAGGCTGCCCAGCGAGCCGGGACTGTTGAAAATTTTGCGCAAGGTTATCAAGATTATCTTCAAGCTCCCTTACAGGTATTTTCAAGCCCAAGACACATTGTTGCGCGGCCATTTAACACATTATAGCCCCTCATGGACAACCTACAAAGCATCACATACCAGACGTTCGAGCAGGATCCCATCAAATATTTACAATATGAAGAGGTAGGTAACCAGCGCTTCCTCGCCATATGTTAAGCTAACAGTCGAACGCAGGCCATGTTCCGGGCTTTCCTTGACCGCCCCAGTGACGAGAAGATGTAAGGACAAATACCATTGTCGCTTGTCTATTTCTAATATTCCACAGTATCGTCTGTGTGGCAGGCGCCGGTCGCGGCCCTTTGGTTGCTCGCTGCTTAACGGCTTTAGAACGTGCCCAACGGCAGGCGTGCGTCTATGCTGTTGAAAAAAATCCCAACGCATACGTTACGTGCGATATATTCTTCCAATCCTTCCAGACTCTGCATATTCACATATCGCAGTTTGCAGCATCGTCAGGAAAAAGAATGGGGCTCTAAAGTGCAGCTCTTATTTGGAGATATGCGCACCATTGAAGTCCCAAAGCAGGCTGATATTCTAGTCAGTGAACTCCTGGGTTCCTTTGGGGATAACGAGCTTAGCCCTGAGTGCCTAGACGGCGCGATGAGATTCCTAAAACGTCGGTGCGCGACCATAGCAATTTCATTCGACATGCTTATCTTTTCATTTAGCTGATGGTATATCAATCCCATCGTCGTACACTGCGCATTTGGCTCCTTTGTCGTCCTCAAAGCTATACAATGAAGCTCGTGCATCCAAAAACGAGAAGGCTTTGGAGACGCCATACGTTGTAATGTTCCAGGCTGTGAACATCCTGAGCGGCACGAAAAGCAACTCGGATGGTCGATGTGGTCCGCAGATTCAGGAATGCTGGGAGTTTGAACATCCTCGGAGAGAGCCCGTGCTTGATGCTCGTGGTATGATGGCTTGCAAGTAGCTGTTCGACGCACTTCTGATGAGCCATCCAGGCCTTCCTCTCACGAACAGTCATAATGCTCGTTCTGCCAAGTTGCGGTTTTATATTCCACATGCCGGTGTACTGCAGTGAGTACTTCATGAACATCGAGAGTTCTGCTAATCGGCATGGTTAGTGGGCTTGCGGGATACTTTGAAGCAGTATGTTTTCGTTTACTCAGTTTTTTTTAAAAAAAAGTTACTTAGAATATCCTGTAGGTTTTATACAAAAACATCGGTCTCAGCATACATCCTCACCGGAAGGACCAAATATCAAAAGACATGCTCAGTTGGTTCCCGCTATTCTTCCCATTCAAAGTATGTGACACTGGCTCCATTATGCGGTCCTACTTATTAGGAACCTTCTTGTACTAGGAGCCGCTGTATCTCCCGAGTAATTCAGAGCTTCAGGTGTCAATTTGGCGCTTGACCAACGAGCGTCAGGTTTGGTACGAATGGCATGCAGAATCGTTCTTATCTATACCTGTGACGCCTGTTGTAACCGACGAGTCCATGCTGGGACTTCATAGCAACGGCAACTCTCCTGCACCTTCATTTGCAGCAGTGCTCGGTGCTCCGAGTCCGATCGCTGATCTGATGGATCACCCATTCACGGAAAATAGGCGTGCTTCTGCATCGCAGGGAGAGGTAGCTGATATGGGTTACGAGACGGTGAAAATAGGACATACTAGCCTGCATAATCCTGGAGGTCGTAGTAGCTGGATCGGACTGTAATTCTCCGAAACTCACATTTTTATATAGTAGTATCTTGCCATTAATATTGTACAGAAAGGTGTGGAAGTTGTTGCCGTCTCGTTTGCCTCGTGTCTGACGCGTCATGCCAGGAATATGATGAACTTCTTGAAGCTGAGAATTGAGGCGCACTGTCACGCAAGGAAGATCCACTGCGCCTAGTTCGAAACACGCTTTTTGTTTTTCCATATATGGCGCAAATCGGAAAAAAAAACACGGAGCGACAGACATTTTTCTGCCGTCGTAGAAGGCATTCGAATATTCTCCAGCTTCTTTCTTGGGCGAGCTATGTGGTATTCGAGGGTGGGTGGAGCCCTCTGCGCGGCGGACATCGAAGCGATTGGCATTCCGCTCGCGTTGCGGTATTTATTCCCCTCCCCCTCCTTCCCCCTCTTTCTCTTCAACGTTATCCGCCTTCTAGTCTGTCCCTACAAATATTCCTATCCTTTATCCGTCTACAGACCGACGCGTACCTCCATCATGAAATTCTTCGCTACCGTCATTGCCCTTACCTCTCTCGTACCCCAGATCGCCTCGTTGACAATCAATACTCCGTACGTATCATTGACCATCTTCTACTCTACTGAAAGACGCTCACCAATCTTACAGGACGAGCGTGGTCGTGTGTGGTGCGTTTCCTCTTCCCTGCTCGAACTATAAGCTCACTTCTTATCCAGAACCTATCCTATTTACCTGGACTGGTGGTGCGCCTCCCTATTACTTGTCTCTTCTTCCAGGTGAGTATATGCGCCTTTATTTACTCGTATCTGTGTCCTGATAACGACTCTCTAGGTGGGCAGGTGTCAGCTGGTGCGGTACGTTTGTCGTCGCCGACCTTACGGCAACAGAGACTTCGCCCGATTTGGTATCAAAACTAACATATCGGGATTTTTATATCCGTCCAGGTCAGAAATTTCGACACCCAGAACGGGAATCAGCTCACTTGGGTTGTGGACCTTCCGGCAGGGAGCTCGGTGTAAGCTTCTCATATAGTCACGTTTGTATTTCGCAAACCTGATTTTTTTACCAATCAAACAGCACTGTCTCTCTGAAAGATAGCACTGGTCTGCAGGCGTATTCGGACGCTGTCAGCATCCAAAGTGGCTCAGCTGGTTCAGAGTAAGAGTTTCCCAATTGATACATCACTCCAGGAAAGCTAATGTATGAATTCATGAAACCAGTTGCCTCCACGGTTCCAGCGGCTCCAATTCCAGCCCCACATCGTCGGCGTCGTCCCCTGATACGCCGCCGGCTGCTACTGACTCTACGACGAGCGGAGCTGCATCGGCGTCGACGAGCACTCCAGCAGGCACTCCAGTTACCACCGTTCCTGCCTCGTAAGCCTCACCATAACGCCGCACCTATCATATCATGGCTAAATGTCTGCAGGCACACTTCCGCCAGCGCCGTATCAGCGGCTCAGCCTGCTGCTACCCACTCAACCGTCAGCGCGGCCAGTTCCGCAGCGCATCCTACTGGCTCTGGTGCTGCTCCCTCTGCATCTCACAGCGCAACGAACGCGGGCTCTCGATCCTCTTCTGAGTTCTCCGTTTTCGTCGGCGCCCTTGGTCTTGCTGGAGTACTTTTCTAGAGATATACGTGCAAATTTCATGAATGACGAGGTTCGACAGCTCTTTCAACACCGATAGCCTCTCTTTTGCATTTTCCATCGTTGTGACTGTAATAATATGTATCATGTGTCTGTAATTTTGTGAATCGAAGCCAATTTGAATTGTTTGTCAGACATATAAACTACTGCGAGATGACCGGCTTCGAGCTTTAACGTTTAGTAGGCCTACCGATGCCAGTGTGATGACGGTGGATTCCGGAGGATTATCATTATGAACCCTACTTCTTCCTGTGATTTATAGAATAATGTTCAAAGAGAACGTCGAAGTCAACGACACGAACGGTCGTTACGAGGGATTCCAAATTCTGCTCAGATCTTGCCAAGATTTTCCCACTTGATAATCGGATGGAAACCCATTGCGCTAACACAATCGGTGTAATATTGCATGAAGCTACAGCCAGCTTGTACGAGTATATAAAATATCCCACCTCGGTACAGACGACTCAACAAAACATACAAACGTTGTGTCATCGAAAAATGTTATCTCAGAGAGTTTCGAACATATACAGCTCCACTCCTTTGCTCGAGCAACTTTTTCAGCGTAGGTGTCCATGTGTGTCGGAATACGCCACCAGTTAAATTCGGGATCATACCAACGAAATCTCAGTTCAGTCAAGCCCTTGATGGCAGATATGATTTGCGTCAGTCCTGTATATGCAGCCTATAGAAGAAGTAGTATTAGGGTAATTGTCGCAAGGAGATTGACCATACTAACGCTTTCATCAAGACATTCGACACTGAAATCTATCTTTGTGACTTGTGGAAAATGTAGAGATATGTTGTCAAATAACTTGCGAACGACATCCATCTCAGACAAATCCCTGATAAAAATAGAGAACTGAGATATATATGTTTTATCCATAGTCATATATCGAGCGATGTCCCCGTGGAATGCATCTGAGATGCCATGGCATATGTTGGGAGTATGCCGAAACATTGGAAATATGGTGATACCGCGAAAACAAGGAAAGTTCATATCGAGCTCCAAGGCAAAGATGACTGGCCGTATCTGCTGCACGCCAGAAGCACGCATTCGCTTGAGCGTCTGCAGCGTCTCGGAGTCCGAGGCAGCGCTATATATACCAAGTGTTTGGAGCTCTGACTGGTGATTCAAGATTTCAGAAATGCCAATATAATCGTTGCAGAACAGAGTGTGCAGCTGGAATGCTTTGCTCCTGCAGTCTACGATGTCAAATATCTGGAAGGAATTGATAATCAGACATACCGTAGCAAACCAAGGATCTGCTCCCGCAGGTATTGATTCTTACGAGGAGGGAGCCTTAAGCGCAGATCGGAGAGAGAATGCATGTTGCGAATGGCATTGAAAATGATTCTTGTTTCTGCGGGGTTATCGTTCTGCCAGTGTCCAGGAAATTCTATAGTTAATGATTCCACTAGGGAAGCCCGCTCAGGATGAGCAAACAAGGTGTTCATGCATTGTGCTTCCTTTTCATCGATGCCAACAGCTATAGCACGATATAGAACATGCTCTGCTTCCCGTCGGTAGGATGTGTGCACTAACGCCAGAGAAGCTAATGTACTAGGTTCGCAAAATGTTCCAATGTAGTATTTGAGCTCGGTGGGAAGCATCTATTCCCGAAGCATTGGTGACTCGATTCAATTCCAGCGTGAATGATAATAATTTGGACGGTACTCACTAGAGCAGGTGTGAGATTCATGGTGTTGCCCCGAAATGCTAGCAGAAATAGACCGGAGCTCGAGGATGCGCAACTCAATCAATGGCTGGTTCCGTTGTATTTAATCTGCAGAAAGTCGAAGCAGTCCGTAAGGAGAAAATTTGATTTAAATTCTTTTCTCCGTGGAGTCGTTAACGATCAAGATCGAAGTGGGAATCAAGCAGAAAAGCACGAAGTAAAAGAAACGGGAACGGAGATCGTTGAAGTTGAAAGTGTTGTGGTGCCTCTACCCAGTACCCATGCTAAGCGCTAAGCCATTAACGAATCGGCTGCACAGCCACAATTAGTAGCAACTTTGGAAGTTGGATCGACTACTTGAACTCTCCAGCTAGTAATATTTCCAACGTTTCATTACTTTAAATTTCCCGGTACGATGTCGCATGCAAGCAAAGCAAAGGCCAAAGGCATAAGCGCCAGCTCTTTCTTCGACCTAAAAGCCGAGCTATCGAAGAAGGAGGAAGAATTCGCAAGAAATAAAGCAGCAGGAAGCAGCGCGATTGTTGGAGGTGTTAAAAGACCTGACAAGGTGAGTGATTGCTGATGTGTCTATATAACATCTGCTGAACCTATTCTGCATCGTTGTAACCAGAAACCAACTGTCTGGGTGCGTCAAAATAAAGGCGTTAGCAGTCGAGCTGCTCGCGATCATGAACTCGAAGAAATCAGTCGACCAACGTTGGAATCGGCTCGCGCAGCTCTTGAAAGAAAAGCTTTAATTTATGAGAAACTGAGGAAAGGGAAGACAGGTGGGTTGAGTGACAAGCAGTACGACGCCTTGCTGGTTGACGTGAGTCGCAATATCGTGTCCTTCCGCTTAGAAACTGACAAGAAGGATAGTTTGACTCCAAGCCCATGCCTGGAAGTTATGAATCGGATAGCGATGATGTGGATGAATCACTCTCGATACCTCAATCTCCTACCAACGACGAAGTACGCGAATCTTTTCATGTGTCCTGATAATTGACTTATTAATGGACACCTTTATCAGTCTGACCCAGTTATGGAATATGAAGACGAGTTCGGCCGCATTCGCACAGCTCATCGGTCTGAAATTCCCCGCAATTTGTTACTGCGGCCAGAAGACAATGAACCTGACGAAGACGAGTATGTGCAACTTTCTTCTCGTGTATCGACCTTCCTGACTCAGTTCCTCTGCCAGGGATATTGTCATCAGTGAGTTGTATATTTATTCATAGGATATTTGTTTCTAAACCCCTCTGGCGTCTAGGAAATCCCGTCAACCATTTCCCTGTTTATGAACCTTCTGCCGAAAGAGTGGCAGAGGTCGCTAAAGCTTATGCAGAGGAGAATAACCCTCTCGAAATGCATTATGACGCTTCTCGAGAAGTGCGCGCCAAAGGCGCCGGATTTTACCAATTCTCTGGAGACGAGGAGACGAGACAAGCTCAGATGGAAGAGCTGAAGTCAGCACGGCAGGAGACGGAGCGAACCCGACACGAAAGCGGTGCTGTTGATACCAGGCCTGGAGAGATCGAAGGGATGAGGGACACTGAGGGTGGAAGCGGAAGCACGAAGAGCAGGGCGATGGAGAAGAGAAAGAGAGAACTAGAACAGAGGAGAAAGGTATTGGATGCGAAGAGGAGAAAGCTGAAGGGTCCGGAACCAGTGAATATAGCTTCATCGGAAGCTGCATCGTTCTTTGCGTCTGCTGGCGATTCACAGGTACCAGAACCAGTCGTTCAGCCTCCGCCGAAACCCGCGATCGATGATCCTTTCGCTGCTCTCGAAGCAGAGGCTGCACCTGCGCAACCGAAACTGAAGGATAAAGGCAAAGGCAAATCGGTACCTGTTGTCAACGATGCAGACACATTCTTGTCCAATCTTGAACAGCAATTCCTCAGTTCCAAGACGAAGAAAACACGTTGATAGCATTGGTAAGTTCGTATATATTCTAATGCAACGGCAGGTTCTTATTCTTGTCATGTAGATCCCCCTTTCGTACCTCTCGCGCTTCTAGGACCAATCTCTCTGGACATCTCAGGGAAAACCGGCCACCTTCCTGCTGATAAACCACCGTTGCCTCCCCGCGGACTTCTATTCGCTCTTTTACTTTCTCCCTTCCTTTGACAACGTCTTCCATGAATCGCTTCGTAGCAAGGAGCACTCCAAGTGCTGGCCGAACGACTGTACGATGCCCAGCGTTTATCAACACCTCTTTCGCGTCGACATCCTGCTTCCTGAGGCGGTTCTTTTCTCTCACCAAATTAATGAGGTAGTCCATTGATGTGAACCACGTCACGATAGAGCCTTCTTTCGGGAATATGATGGGCTCGTACTCATATAATGAATCCCCGACATACAACATCATCTCTTGCTCGTCATATAGTGCCAGCTCGTCGGGCGTGTGTCCAGGTGTATGGAGGATAGTCATTCCAAGTGGTCTGTGGTCTCCGTCTGAAGAAGTGACGGAATGCAGATGGGGCACAAGTATGGGGACATACGAAGGCATTTTAATGCCGAGGGCGCTGCAGAGGGAATTTTCTGGCAAAGCAGACGATGCAAGGAAATCAGGGGAATGTGATGATGCGAGAATTAGGGAATCTTTGCTACTGTTTCTCGTCGATGATGGCTCAGAGTGCAAAGGACAAGTTGACTCACAAGTGCTCTACACCCACTGTCCGCATATCAATGTCAGTATTTTAACAAGACTACGAGGTGCACGGCGTACGGATGTGATCATAGTGGCAATGGGTGGTCACTACTACATATCTCAGGTGTCCTCCGCCATTCAGAGGGTGACCACCATTATCCTTCAATGGAACCGTTTCGATGAACTCTCTCAAGCTCGTTATCTCGATGTCAGAATCATTGGATGCTCCCCCGCAGCCAGTATCTATAACAAGCACCGTTTCGGCAGAAGGCACGATTTTGGCGTAGATATGAGGGTGCTCTGAGTATATATCGTTGTATTCTTTGATGAGGAAGGTGCTTGCTGTGAGGCGCGTCGCTTCGAATGCCGATTTGGAGATAGAATCTTTAGCGTCTCTAGAACGATATGATGAAAAAGCAGTGGGTATCTGTACAAAAAGCTGCCCAGAGGTCGAATACACTAAGTAGCTGGTGATAGCGACACCACAGCCCGCAATACCGAAGAGTACGACTTCTGGAGTCAGGAACATGGGTGAGATATGGCCGTCGCGAGGGAAGAGCCACATAGAAGCACCTTTGCTTTCCTCCCTTTCTGTTTCCCGCGACCGCGAGAATGACAGCATCATCCGCCCGACACAGGACAAATTACGGCGACTTCTTCTCCGCCTTTGAGAACGAGTGTCTCAGGATCATCGACCATCTCTGCGTCGACACTCCATTGACTGCTTTGCAAGATAGCCTTTAGGTCGGCGTTTGGGTGGCGCGAGACAAGAAGATCGCTAAGAGAAGTGAGAGAAAGACCAGTGGAAGGAATGGGTATGTTTTCTGCGGTCAATCCGGTCGCCGTAGATGCAGCAGCAAAATAGAGCACGGTGACATTGCGTTGATTATCTGTCATGGAAGTGGTCTAGGTAAGAAATACCGAAGTCCGGAGAAGATGCTAGTTTAGTGACATCGCTGATAGGAAGGGAAGGAGTAGGATAACTAATTGATTGTCACAATCATTTCTAGTCATGCCAATTCTCTCTATGTTGTACAATAATACACAGGTGCTGCAATCCTTGACTAATATCTAGTATGTCAAATCTATACTGCTTTCCAGTCACTCAAAGGTTCTTGAGCTCAGCAGTCCACCAGATAGGCTTCGAAGTCTTGATCCACACGATGTCCTCTCCAGGAATGAGATGGTTGGACGTAGAGATAAGGCCGTCAAATGAAGAAGGATGGTCGGCTGTACAAGAATAGTAAGGGTGTGGTGCGAATGCAAAGAGAGTAGTATATGCTCACTCAAATTCCATCTCAACCCGGACGTAGATAATATAGTGCAATCGATTCCAACAGGCAGGAGACCACAAGTCTCACCTAGAATGTCGTGGTCTATGGCGATATTATGTTCTCCCTATTCAGATATGATGAATAAAACTGTCCAACTGGACGAAAGAGATGGCATGTACCGAGTCGAGAACCCATCCAACATTCTCGTCGGTCACCGCAAAGACGCGCTTACGCACCGTGCGCAACTTGTGGAGGTACGAAAGTGTATGAATAGTTTGGTCAAGACGACCTGATAGACCCCCGAGAAGGATAATGTCATATTGCTGGATGAAGATGTTCAGATTTTGAGAGAGAAATGTAAAGAATTCGTGCTTACTGGCAAATGCTCTGCGCTCTCCTTCTCTTCAATCGCAGATATACATTTCACCAAATCGGTAGAGTACTGGTCATAGTCTTGCACGACAGGGACACCCTGTAGGTCTTGGCGGTTGGAGAAAGAGTTTGCAGAGGAGAAACAGGACGAACATGAGAGGCATAGTAATCGCGTACATCTGGCCGTATTGAGTCCAAATCACCCTTGATAAGATCCGGGAGATACCTATACTCGAAAAGAAGTTCATTCTACGCCACCGGGCAATATAACAGACCGTCCTGACTGTTCGCGGGAGTTCTCCTCGTCTTCGAAGCACGCGTTGCCGAAGATATCATACAGTCGGTTAGCACCTCCGTCAGCGCAGCAGTGCCACTGGGTTGAATTCCATAGACGAAGGAACAAGGAGGAAGAGAAGGGCTGGTTGAGGATTATGAGCGCCTGACTGGGGTCATTTGCTGCGTTTACGTTTTGTTGAAGGAATTTCACATTCCAGGACTTGGGAGACATCGTCGTTATACCGCATGCGATCAAGCACTCGCGGTCGCGTCGCTGTTCGCGGGGTCTTCTCCGGTTTGGGGACATCACTGATCTGTTTAGTACACCAAGCACTTCAATGAAAGCGTTCATTCAAAGCTCGACGGCGATACAGAGCAGAAAGCGAGGCCCAAAGGCAATCTAATGTATATACACTACTCACAGGATATTTTACATTTCATGAGCCTTGGCTCCGTCTTGACCATGTAGAAAAGCTGAGAGCACCCACAATACCCACCACAAGGAGAGCAGTCCCTGCACCTACCAGTCCCGGGATATACAAATACCACGTACTGTCCATATCCTCAATCTCCGGCTTCGACTCATCAATCATCGCCACCTCATCCTTCTTTAGCCTCCGGCGCACGACAGGCATCTCAGGATCGGTACGCAGTGATTCGGAGCTCACGCTCTCCGGTGCGGAAGCTCCCAGCTCTATGGAGGGCATCTCCAGCTCGACACCGCGGGATAGAGATTCATTCTCTTGGGCCAGAGAAGGGATATCAAGATTTGGTTGAAGTGCCCGAGCGCGCTCGAAGTACCGTCCAGCAGCTTCGCGGTCGCGCTTCCATGCTTCTGTCCCGCCTTCGCCGACTTGGGACTGGAGGGGCATGCGGATTGAAGAGAGGCTGGAGTACGAGGAAGCGAGGAGCGTCGAAGCTGCTCCTTCTAGATGCAGAAGACCAGCTTCCAAATACAGCTGCGCGAGGCCGCGAGACCCGCCGATGCACTTAAGGTAGTAAGCTGGTGTTCCCTTAACTGTGTCTCCGTTGAGTATCTCTAGGTCATAGGTAGATTGGAGTGGCAAGTAATGCGTAGCGAGTCTCATTGTTGCTGATGGGGGGTGTGCCTGATGCCATGCACGTCTGACAGATTGTTAATTTGCACGAGTAATAGAGGTATGGATTAAACTCACAGAAAGCACTCGAAGGCTTCTTCTCTGTCCTTACGGATGTCGAAGAGCTCAAGAGCAATAAGCGTCAGACTGGTGGGGTCCATATTGTATTGGTTCTCCAGTTCAGCGCTCTCATC
>JASFDF010000504.1:0-17313 GCA_036937115.1 Nidularia sp. FH-822889 | reverse complement strand
GAGCTCAGCAGAGAATCCATCGTGGTATACTTGATTGGCTTTGAGCATTTCGGTTTCCTCCAAGATAATGGCTAATGCGTTGATAGCTAGCACTACCGATTTTGGGATCGTGTTCTTGATGATGGCAATTTGGTAGAGGCAGGAGACCACCATGTTGACGGAGATGTCAGCATCCTCTGGAACCATGAGTGCGTGAGTCTCCAAGTACTTTCGTCCCTCTTCTGCTGATTTGAACCTTGTGGTTGGGTCGTCCTTATTAGCCTCCTTCATGGGTCCTGCGCTGCGGGTGACAAGTCCTGTTGGAGAGTCTTTATCCTGCGTTGGTCCTGGTGGTTTGTTTCTTGCCGTTGGCCGGTTCATTTTTGGTGTTTTTGTAGTGATTATGTGTTGGTTTGGTATTCTAGGTTGTGAATTAGTATGCTTCTATGGTACTCACCTTGTTGTGTGGTCCGTTTTCCCCAGTTCGAGTGTGGGAAAATAGAGGGGTGGAGGTGGTAGCGGATCAGTTGCTTAATTATAAACAGGGTCGATACAGGTCGGCCAACCGGAGTTCGGTGAGCTTGGAGTCCACTATTGTGTCAGGTAGGCCTTAATTGCTGTGCTCCCATCCATCTTGCCCATGTTGAATTGAAGGCAGACAACTAATCTGCAAGATCATGTACTTAACCATCTTACAGTGTGATAAGGAACTACTAAATTGTCTTCTCAGGGTAGATCCACTGAAATCTCACCATGGATATCCCACCAACAATATTAGGATCATCCAATGTCATTTTTGCAGGACTATTAAAGTCACTGCTTACCATTCTTCAACTTGCTCATTGTTAATGGTGCCAGCATGCTTCACGGACCCCAGTATTTAGAAGGAGTTGCAGGTGACTTCTGAGTGACTGGCACTGATCGGCAATTGCAGAATTGGACCTATATAAGATAAGATCGATCATTGGCGAGTTTACGGTGCCCACAATACACTTGCCCATGACATGGGCACCGCAATGTCAATGTAGCCACGTGGACTCACCTCACTATTCATTAATCGCTAGTGGGCATCGACGTCTATCCAAAATGGGCGCTTATCCTGCCGACGGCCATGAACATACATGCAGTGCTTCTGTAGTGACCGTTCATAGCGGTCCTTGAATCTACTACAAATCCCACTGTGCCAAGTAGTAAGATACTCAAATTTCCTAGGGCGTCCAGTACAATATTACATGAATCTGAATGGGAGAATCTAATATTGGAGGTATCCTTATGATACAGCATGGTTTGTTCCACTTATCATCCTCTCAAAATGAGTGAAGTACCAGTTCAGTATGCTAGGAGCGACGTTATTAATACGAGTCGGGAGACAGAAAGAGACAGAGAGGCAATCGCAACTTACTAATATCCCAGAATGGCTGCCCTTTCATTCAGCCATGGAAGAAGGGGAAAACTCATTCTAGGTGGGAAAATCCTGTTGACAAGGGCTACTATCTTGACCAGCACAAAAAAAGAATTCAAGGTGCTTAAGAGCAATGTAATGTATGTGTCACTGCAACAAAGTGTACGTACTTATGGAGTGCTGAGGACAAAAATGTTGTCCTTTTGCAATGTTGTTGAGCTTACGACAAAAAAGGACATGACAATGAAATAATAATGCGAGTGGGTCGAAAGAGTTGTGGATCAAAATATAAGATAATGAATTCAAATGCGACAGGAAGGTCGAAAGGATACATGCCAGATCCTCTATCTCTAATCTGCCAAGAAATAGATATGACCATTATCAGTGACTGAAATTAGGAAAGAACAGGCAGTACAGCACAAATATTTCAGGCCAAAGTCACCCAAAAGCTCACCTGAAATGACCTGGAATATGCTTACACTCTCTGATGCCAATGGTGTACGAATGATGAAATAGATAAAGAGCCAAAATGGCTGAGGAATGCATCCTCGGGTCACAGAAGGAGTCATGAAACAGAACACAAAGCAAGAAAAGAAGAATCCCGTTCTTTGCCTGAAATGTGCAGAAATGTGCATCGATTCCCGACCACTGACTGCCAAGGTATAAATAAAGAAAGGATTAAATTGGTAGGGAGATGCGTGCCAATGATTTGTAACAAGTTGGGGAGCACGAAATGAAATGAATGAATAGAAGCATGATGAAAAGAAGGCATGCAGGCCCAAGGAGAGAAGACAGCCATAATCAATAGATGGACTGGGTTATAGAATCTAAGCTGTCAGAATAAGAAGCATAATATCACAAGTAGCCTGGAATGATGAAGCACATTGCATGCATCGCATCCTGCATGACAATGATGTACAAAACATGGAATGAAAGAGAATGAAATGGACAGATATGGACCTGAATCAAAGGACATCTAGAAGACTTGGAAATGTCAAAAAAAGAAGAAGAGCGGTAACAGTCAAGAAAGAGGGCATGCATGATTTGTGGCATCGACAATGCAGATGCATAATGAGGTAAATCCATATTTATTGGTCATATCACCGTCCTAGGAAACAACAGCCAAGATCAAAATAGAATAAAATTGAAAAGCAACAAAATGAAACCGAAAGAAGAAATCGATAAGAAATTTCAAAAAAGGGCGAATGCACAACTACGACGCCTGAAAGATATGTGCATTGTTATTGCCTTTCAATCACTCTACCACATGCATGAAGTAAAAATCAAATGGAAAGTAGAAATCAGACAATGGAAACCGAAAAATAAAGCCACACTCATCCTAATTATGATGCACATCATATCTGCCACATATAATACGCCCACATAACAAATGTTGAAACCAAGTAATGTAAAACAGGCTCACCTCGATAAAACTCTTCTATTGTAGATTAGGGCAGCCCTATGATCCATTCAATGATTCAGGACGAGGTGAACCCAGATGCAGTTGAAGAAGATAGTAGAGGGGGTCTTAAACGAAAAGTAGGAGGAGCACTAGATGGTGACAAGCTTTGCCACAAGAATCCAAACTAGGCATACACTGTCTGGAAGCATGCGCTAATTGGTGTGTAGCAAAAGAAAACCGTCTCGGAGTGGCAATTACTGGGCAATCCAGAG
The DNA here is from genome assembly GCA_036937115.1 of Nidularia sp. FH-822889. NCBI lineage: Eukaryota > Fungi > Basidiomycota > Agaricomycetes > Agaricales > Nidulariaceae > Nidularia > Nidularia sp. FH-822889. The sequence continues at coordinate 14,258 of JASFDF010000504.1, read as the reverse complement.
TGAAAAGCCGAAGGAAACACATGTAATAGAAGCAGCCTAAGGCTATGTAAGAAACTTAGAGATGTTTATGGGAGAAGATAGAACAGTATGTGAGTTCTGGGCGGAAACCTGGGAATGACACATGAGAGACACCATCAGCCCACTCCAAGAAACCTCACATGCATAGTCTGAATGATACAGCCCAAAGGTGTCACTTCCCGGTTGTACCTGAGATAATTTGATAAGATGATCCTGACAGTGAAAGATGCTGACGTCGGATCCGTGGGTATGATATCAAGACGTGCAGGGTGCTTAGCAGTAATGTTATGTATTGGGCATCGGCCTTTAATGGATTGTGCTAGATGTGTGGAAGAGGAAGGGATGTATGAGCTGATGCAGTGGAAGGGGCTGTTGTTTGAGATCGATGCATATAGGCCTATTCAGTGAGTGGAGATGGGAAGGGGATGGCCTGGAGCCTACCAGTGGGTGGAGGCCTCAGGAGAGGTTTGAAGCTCAGCATGCCGTTTTATCGACACTGCCACCACGAGCGGATGGCCGACGGCAGGTGTCGCTGATTGGCTCACACGACTCAGAACACATACATAACGCCGAGTTAGCTGCTGAGGCAAGCAAGCGAAGAATATGAAGGCACATTGCAATATGCGTCGCAGCACGCTACCCCTAGGGTAGATTCTGTTACCTAGGTCTCTAAGCACAGGTCACATTTATACACCTACAAGGGCCGACGAACATACTGCAGAAACTCAGAAGTATTTTGTTTAAATACTGTGTGGCTCGAATGTCACACTATTAACGCGATCAAGTAAGCTAATTGCTTGTGCACGCCACGTATAAGTCCTTGCCCGAGCCGATTATGGAGTCAATATCTGTGCAAGTACGTATTTTGCATCAGTTCATTTTCTGTTTCCAAAAAAGAGTATTGCCCTTCAAAGGTGTGCAAGGAAGATAAGAGCCACAAATGTAATTCAAAATCAGGCCAATGGAAATTGAATATAATGGAAGAGCATGATAAGAAGGTCGGAGAAGGAAGAAAAAAGAACGAAATATCCCGGAAGAGGAGATGAAACAATTTGGTACTCCCTGTCGATCCACTCCCAAACATTGCAGTACCAGTAAAACACCAATAGAAATGAATAAAAAGTTAAGGAAAAGGCGAGCAATAGCAAGAAAATCAGACAACACAAAAATGAGAAAGGAAAGCTCACAAGCGAAGAAATCATCCAACAGTACCATATCCAGCACACCTAGTGGGGTCGACGTCTCCATCGGCTGGCCACCCCAGAGCACGTGCACGAAGCTCTGCTTCTTCTTGAGCTGGGAGTAGAGCTCGAATATGACCTGTTTGAAGAAGGAAGGAAAGGAAGAAGGAAAGGAAAGGGTAAATGTGGTGCATGGGTGGGAATACGAGATAGGGAGGGGTGAAATGTAAAGGTGAGTGTGAGTGAAATAAGGGGGTAGGATGACGAAGTGAAGAAAGAAGCAGCGATTAGTAAAATAAAGATTGAAGAAAAACAAATGTGATGTGTACTTCAGAGCCCCTGCAAAAAAAAAGACATTGTGTGATTAAAAAAAAGAAAGAAAAAAGGAGGAAAATAGGGCGTACATTCCAGGCCAGACCATCTCGGCAATCTGCAGGAACCCGAGGAGGGGCGATATAGAGCTGTCGTGTGCGACCTGCACCGAGGGAGTGAGCAAATTTAGAAGAGAACAGAAAAATAAAACCGAGCACATACATTGTGATAATACTTCACCTATGCCCCCAAAAATCCTCTTCAACACAAATGCACACTCGAAAAAAAAGGGTAGAAAGAAAACGCACTTTCCCGCTCCCCTCCGCAGTGACCCTCAGCCTCTCCCACATCTCCAGCACCCACGCACTGTACTGCATCGCTGCATATCTCGCCGAGTCGGGCGCATCACGGAACTGGTACGAGTACTCCCATTGGCCGAGACGGTATACTGTGTTCGCGAGGGCCTGATCGACGCAGGTGGAGGTGGCATTGAGGCTGCAAGGGAGTGATTTGGAGTGGCATTGTTTGGCGGAGAGGTTGTCATAGTAGCTGTAGTGTACAATAAAAGGAAGGAGGGAGATCATTATTTAAACATTGTCTTGCAGATAGGAGAGTAAGAAATGCACTGATCGAAGCTCGCATGCCACCCCGCCCCATCCGGGTTTGCTGTCCCGCTCACCGCATCCGATTGCCTATACACATTTTGTGCCTTCATCAGATGATCTTGCCATGTGGCACCATTGCTGCCTGTGGTATAGGTATTCTTGAGGCTGCTTGCAGCGGGGCAAGAGTATGTCGGTTTGAGGGAGTTGAATGTCGAGGACTGGATGGATATAGGGATGCCAGAGGAGGAAGGGATGGAGGGGAAGAGGCCCTGGAGGAGGCCGGAGGCGACTTGGGATGTTATGACGTTGTTTGTCATGCCTATGGGGGAGGAGGGGTGAGCAGGATGAGGAAGGGGCAAAGAGTAGAGGTGAAGGTAAGGGGTAAAAAATAATAGGGGCGGATTTGAAGTAAAAATTATATGCAAGTAGGAATAGCGATGGAGGGACTAAGGCAGGAAGAGAAGCACAGTGCACAAGAATAATGGAGTCGAGGATTCGGGGTAAGATAAGGAATGATGATCAAAGGGAAGTTCGAAAAGGAGGATCGATAGGGATAGAAATGGCATCTCGTAGGACAATAAATGATGACAGACTTACGGACTTGGACCTTCTCCGTGTCGAATGTGGACGAGAGACCAAGGCAGGAGGCATACACTGCTCTTAGGTCCTGGATATAAAATATAAAATAAGGATCAGACTGAAGAAGATTGCAGAAGGATGAAAAATGGAGAATGCAAATGAAGTAGTTGAGAACATGTAAGCACACGGAATGAAGGTGAAAGGAGGAATACATAATAAAGAATGCGAACAGAATGAACGCGAAACAGATGTAACAAAAAGCGTGTACGCCAATGGAATAATGAAGAATGCAACCACAAACACGCGAAGAACTCATACACAAAATTTCGATGCGAGGAGAAAAGATAACTCACCGCTCCATGCTGTATCGAATCCTCCAGCCCTTCGCCCATAATCTGCAGAAACTGGCATCTACCAGTGCCAAGAAAATGCGTCAGTTAGATCACCAGACCGTGTTACAGATCAGAAGCGCTATTCACATGTTGTTGACAAAGCCTGGGCCGACGGTGGTGGTCCAAGGGTTCTGTGGGTCGGTGTAGGCTTGCCATTGGGGGGTGGCAGGGTTGGTACCGGGGCCGGATGCGCTGAGGATATGAAGGAGGGCGTTAGTTGGGTGAGGGAGGGAGGGAAGAGTAAGGGGGGATGGGGAATGGGAAATATCTGTGCATGCCGTAGACGGGCCCTTCGCCCTCGCAAGACCAGGTGACATCCTCTTTGAAGAAAGTGTTGGAAGCGTAGGGCATGTGCTTGTGGTGTCGCTGGATGACTTCGACATATTGGAGGGTGAATTCTTTCAATGGAGTCCTATCATGGTCATACAGTGCAAATGAGTACCTCGATACAGTATGGATGTAACTCGGAACACAGATGCACTTATACTCCTTCATCCAGACATGCAGCATATTGCACCAGTTATAAGTACCATACTCCCCATTAGGCGTCGTGGAGGAGTTGAAGATCCCGGGTGTGCCGGTGCCAGTGAGTGCCCACATCAGATTGTTGATGTTAGTCAACTTGGGGGGGGGGGGGGTAGTGCATGGGCATCGCAGCGTTGCTGGCAGTGGTGATGTAGAAGGCGTGGAAGGTAGACAGGAGCATCGTGAAGCAGGTGGAGAGAAGCATTGTGAAACGCACTGGTAGTGAAGCTGGGAGGACATTGGCATTGGGGAGTGTTGTTATATTCGCAGCAGGAAGAGAGGAGAGAAGGACATGTGCATGGGGAGCGAGCTTCTATATGTCAAGAGCAAAGAACGTGCCCATCACGGCATGTGCTCCGTTGATGGCATGTCGAGGTCAGCAGCTAGGGGTAAGAAAGGGGGCAGGGTGACAGTGGGTGACAGGGACCATCATGAACAAGCCGAGCAGCAGAAGAAGAGGTGGAAGCAAAGGATAATTCTATTTGGAAACCCCGGTACATGCGAGAAACCCCATTGTCTATTTGGAAACCCGTGTACTGATGTTGACACTTGGCCGGTCCTCCGGGAGCTCAGAACATCACATGGTATTTAATTCCGAGTATGTCCAAGTACTTATATGCAGGTCCCAGTTGAGTCTACAAGCAATCTACGAGCCCTGTGTAGTATTAGTAGTCAAATATTCTGTCTGAAAAATCCCATGCCTATTCTTGGAGGAGAAGACAATAACTATGACTGTGCCCAGCTGCTGGCACAGCCTTGGTCAAAGCAAAGTGTGACATCTGCAATAACAAGAATACTAGCAGTCAACGGTGCTTTCCAGCGACTTTGAGAATAGCAAAGGCCAAGATACCTCACATTACTATGTATCCTCCGCTTAGATAATTCTTGAAATGGATTTATTGTGTATTTGTGCTCAAATGACAAAATGGCAAAATCCACTGTAATGATGCCATGACAATCGATTTAAACAGATTAAATTCACTACTCCAAGAAATGGAAATTCTTGTGCACTCGTTTGTTGCTTTTTATCCATAAAATAAACTTATATTCTTATAGATTAGAAAGCCAAAAATAAGTCTAGCAAATATCTAAGAGATGGTAGTACAGAAATGTTTTTTAACTTCCGAAATCGTCAAGGTGATTCAATCACTTAGTTAGCCATACTATATGCTATCAGTTCATCATCACGACCACTCAGTCGGCACGATTGATTTCCTTTACAAAAAGATGGGTTCTGAAGTACAAAACTTTGCCTACACTATCTAAATTATCTAATAAATGTGTACCTGCGTTTTTTTAAGGAAACAATCACTCAGCAGCAAGATGCATTTTAGGTGGCTTGTCACGCTTATGCCATCCCAGCAAAGCAGATTTTCAATTACCGCATGCATTGACAACTGACATGATGCAGAGCATTCAGCGCTGATACATGCAGCTGAGTTTTAATTATTTGATCGTCTTGATGAATGCAGATGGTGACATTAATATTATGTGACTGACAACTGAGTGGTAGCATATAGTAGTAGCTGTGACCTAGAAATTTGTCCCACACAAGTGATCACCGATCATGGCCGGCGCCGCTGACTTTCAAAGAACCCCCACTTTCATTTTGTATGGGGGTTTCAGCTGAAACCCCTGAAAGTGGGTTTCCAAATAGAATTATCCAGAAGCAAATGCAATGATCAGTGATCTGCATAATTTGGCCATCTCAAAACCTCGTGGGAAAATCTCGAAAGATGCGATTTTGGACCTATTTTCGCATCCTGAGTTCAGATCTGGCGCCTGTTTTCTGCCAAAAAAAATCTTGTTGCCAAAATATCAAAATTGTCGTATTTGCTTGTTCCCTACTGTAGATACAGTTGACTCCCCCATAACCCATACTCCTCCGTTCTAGCCCTGAGTTATGTAGCAGCCAAAAAGTTGTGTAAATATAAATTAATAATAACCCTGGACTAGGGATATCAGGGATTTTATGGGTAATTACATAGAAACTGACTAGGGTGGGGTTTTTTACCAGTATGTTAAAAACATCCTAGTATATTACACGTTTTTAACATGTATTTAACGTTAATAACATAGGGGGGTCCCAAAGGCCTTGTTATATACTGTTAGATACCCAGATCATCAATGCCACATGTTGCAGCTCCATTACACTTGAGCACCTTACTGACTAAACAAAACTCTATGACTTCTATGCCAATGGGTTCAACAAGGGTGAATACAGCCATACTGTGTCATGGTGTGTTCATCTCATGCTGGCAATCCAATCCGATGACTCATCAATGACCCCGACCTTTCTCTCTGCACTGTCATTGATGAGCCTCCTCAACGCCGACAACATCGAGCCAGCCAACATTAATACTGCTGAGCAAGAGCAGCAACTATTCAGTCACCTGGATCCTTATAAACTTCATGAAACAGAGCACATTGATGAGGCTCTCAGGCCCACCATTGTCAGGTCTTCCTTTTCCTTGCCAAATATATCAAGCTTGATGATCCCAAACTCAGGGCATTGATCATGAAGGCCGACACAGATACACTGCAGACAGTGGCTTCTAAATCTGCCGGATTTAGAGGGAATAAATAGTGGATAAAATAAAAATATATACATATCTCTATCTGCCGGATATAGGGAGAATAAATTCTTAATAAATTCCATAATAAATCCTATCTTTATTCATTGTATTTATTGTAAATAAATCCTCATAATATCCATCGGAGAAATCAAGATTATATTTAAAATAAAAACTACATTAATGCACCAGATATGATATTGGAGAAAATAAGAATAAATATGCCAGATACAATCACAATCTCTTCCCCATCAATCTGCTGGATATATTGTGAATTTATTGAATCATGTGATTTTCATGTGACCTACAATCACTGTTATCTCCTTACTTGGACTGTGTGTCTGAGCTCTGGGACCAAGGACTACAGTAGGCCATACATATACATAGTGTCAAAATATGTCTGGTAATTATAAGGCCTTCTTGCTCTCCCTTTTGGCTTATGTACAGTAGGTTAGCACAAAATTCAAGCAATATTGAAGTGAGATCTGGATGTTATCAAAGTTAATTAACATTGGCAGGAATGTCATAATATACAGAAGGCCATTATTTTGAGGTAGAGCTCTATGCAATTCAGCATAAGTGGAACATGGATTTGGACCTTAGCAAGGTTGATGTAGTAATAGTTGTTAAATACTGTAAGGCCATACCAGGTGTGTTTCAACACCAAGTATGTGTATGGCTGTGAGGACATAACAGTGATTGTAGGTCACATGAAAATCACATGATTCAATAAATTCACAATATATCCAGCAGATTGATGGAGAAGACACTGTGACTATATCCGGCAGATTTATTCTTATTTTCTCCAAAACCATATCCGGCATATTGATGTATTTTTTATTTTAAATATATTCTCGACTTCTCTGATGGATATTATGTGGATTTATGTACAATAAATACAGCGAATAAAAATTGGATTTATTGTAGAACATATTATGAATATATTCTCCCTATATCTGGCAGATAGAGGCATGTATATATTTTCATTTTATCCACTATTTATTCTATCTTAATCTGGTGGATTTAGAAGCCAATGTTCGCAGTGATAGGCCAGGAGTCTCGTTCACTCCAGGGGTGTAATCCTAGCAAGTCAAACCGATTGGGAAATCGGGAGAATGGAGGGTTGAGAGCTTCCTTGACCTTCCATAGTTAATAACATGTTTTTAACATGTTATTAACCTCCAAAAAAATTTCCGCTATGCGGCGATGACGGATTCACGAACGGATGAGTGACCTAGTTGACCGACGCGCGCGGATGCATTGATTAGGGGCAGCAAGAGTTTAATGAGCTAGTGCGTGCGGGGTCAGTGCGGGGCGTTGCGGGTATGTTTCCTCGTTGGATCCTACAAGTACATATTCTCATTAGCGCTCATCCTCAGGGTTATGCAACCCTGGCCCTTGGATCTCAAAATACCAACCGACTAGGACTCCCGTTAAGTGCGCTTCCCGATCTTCGTGCACTTCCCGATCTTCGTGTAATTTTCGATCTAGCAGGGATTAAAGCAGTCCACAATGCCCTGGGGCACGCCAAAACACCCTGTTGCATGCGTATTCCTGCAACCCAACATATTTAAATTCACCTTGATCCACCTTCTCATCATCTCTGATTGTACCTTGTCTTCCTGGTATAATTTGGCCACAACAAGTCAACAATAAGCTTTCGCCGCAAGCCACCTCCCCATCTTACTTCTCTCGTGCTTTCCGATCTTTGTGCACTTCCCGATCTTCGTAAGGTATGCTAGTATTTGTTCAAGCTAGCATACTGTATAAAAAGCATTTGAACTTTTTCCTTTCCCCAGATTCCAATATACACGAGTCTCACCTCGCAATACCACTATCCTTCTCTCAGGATTCAGGTCACGGATACACTGTGATCACCTTCGTCATGGATTTTCAACATCAATTATCGACAAACTCGTAAGTATTGGATTTGCATAATGAATCAGGATGTTATTTAACGGGTTTCGATGCAGAAAAATTGGATTCATGACCAAAGTTGCTGATCTAACAAATGTCATTGAAATCATACAGTGCAATGAAGTGAACACATCTGGGGGATTTTCTGATATACGTCGCGGAGAATATATAATGTATGATCCTGATAAAGTTGAGAAGATCGTCATCCAGGCTAGTTTTATTTTACTCAGTGGCCTCATGGTCAACTTTTAATAGGTGCTTGACCTTATATAGGTCGGGATAAAATCACTCCGGTCATTATCTCAAGAAAAGAAGATAGACCGGGACAGGTTAATGAAAGTATGATATAGTTTTCTAGCTGCTGAAAATGTTGCATTGAATATTCTTGCAAGCGACTTAACCGCGAGGTTGGGATATGGAAGATACTTAAGCATGAAAATATTGCCGAATTCTTTGGTGTTTGCTTCCCGTTTGACGGAAAACACTCTCTGGTAATGCTTTGGTATAAGAACGGTACTGCTCCAAGTTATATTAAAGCCGGACAAAATGTCGATATATTTGGACTAGTGGGTTTTCCTTATACGCTTCTTTGACTCTGAATTGGATTTGCTAGATTTTGGATGTTGCTACCGGATTGGAGTATCTTCACACAATGAATCCGCCAGTTGTTCATGGGGATCTCAAAGATGTACGTGTCACTATCATCGTGTGGCAGCTTCTCTCTTAATCTGTTATGGTTTCCCCAGAGCAACATCCTTGTCACGGACGATGGTCATGCTGTTCTCACTGACTTTGGCTTGTCTAATGTCGTTGAGGAGTTTCGAGTGTCAACGGGAAATACCACGTCTACTTTCTGCGGCTCTCTCCAATGGCAGGCGCCTGAACTCTTTCCCGACTTTAACATTCAGTATGAGGACGAAAGTCCTCCGAATCCTTCAGTGACTCGGCCATCTGACATCTGGTCGTTTGCATGCACTGCATATGAAGTGAGATTCTCAGGACCTATATTTTGCAAATAGAAGACTAATTTTTGTGCACATATGTATAGCTTCTGACGGGGAAAATCCCATTTCATTATGCTCGTCATTACCTGTCAGTTGGTGATATGGTCAGGCGCGGAGTAACCCCAGTTACGCCGCCCGGGAACGATCATAAGCTGCGATCCTCTCCATATATCCTTCAAATCTTTGAGGAATGCTGGCGTCAAGTCCCCGATGAGAGACTAAACATCAGCGATGTCGTTTCTCGGTTGAGATGTATACCCGCAGTGTGTATATAATCTGGTGAGCACAGTTGTTAGATACTGCTCAAATCATCTACCTCTGACTCATATGTAGCAGGAAGTGATGATAGGACACTTCCTTTCTGTGAAGGCGAAGTGACATACCACGAACGTCCTCATTTTTTTTTGTGTATTCTGAATCGCTTCATAATTTGTTATGTCTGTTTCGTAACGTTTGATGCACATCGCCTACTTGTCATATATAGCAATGCTATGCATACTGCTGTGATGAGTGCCGACTAAACAAGTATTATTAGCTATATAGAGAATTACGAGGCAAGAGGATATGAGTAATAACTCTCAAGGAATTCAAGATTGGCCTGCCCATCATTACATTAGTATTCAGAAATTGCTCAGAATAAGTCCTAAAGCGGAAAACTCACTGATAGTCTCGTGGACTATGAAAGCTGCAACAAGCGAGCAAGTGCTGCTTCAACCAGGTAGTTTATTAATATTATGACCTGTGCTGCAGAGTTAAAGAAGCGCCCGTCCTCGTCAAGCACGAAGACACTGAGCCACCCGCTGCACGCCTCCTTGCCCCTGCGGGTCATAGCGAATAGGGTGCGTGGGGTAGGGCACTCGAGGGTGAGCAGGCCGAGGAGGATGTCCACGCTGTAATTTGGTCGTGGGAAAGACAGGGAGGAGGAGAGGAGGAAGCGCAAGGAGATTTTGGGGGGCGTGAGGAAATAGATGTCTACGTAATTTGCTGGTTGTGATGAGATCGCGAAGGAAGAACTGGTTAGCTCTGGTTTATAGTTGTAAGAATTGGATGTGGAATAGGAGGGAAGTGGACGCACTATGTTCTGTAATGCAATACACATTTTTGTTGTTCGGATGGACTTTTACATGGCGTGGGCCATCATGAGGGTCTAGGCCACGCGGAGAAGGCATGAAGAGATACTCGAGGAGGCCAGTGGAGCGGTCCAAGGCGTATATCTCGATACTATCAGCACCGAAGACAGAGACGAATGCAAACTCAGATGAGAACTCCATCCCAGGGGAGCCAGTGCGCTATGAAACGATGACGATTAGCGCGCACCTTCAACCAAATGGCGAAGGGAGACGGGAAAATGGGAGAACGTACGAGTCCTACGCCTGTCTTATTGGCCATTTCGAGTTCCTCTGACTTGAGAAAGAGTGCTTCTCGGATTTTGGGACTAAAGGCACCTATACATGGATCGAGAAGATCAACTTCGCTAGTTGGGCAGTCATGAAGTAGAGGTGCATGTGGGAGGCGGTATGTTGATGTATGAGGGATGTGGCCGCCTCATATCTTGTCAGATCTCACACCTAAGCTATAAGGGCAGGACAGAGATGCGCGCACTGATAGGCATAGTGTTAAGATGCGTCACTCGCTACGGATGTGCTTCGTCCGTCCCATGGTCAATCTGCCAGCTGATTAAAGATGGTGGCTAGGCCCATGTAATTATTTAAGTGCGATCTTTCATGGGGTTTGTAGCGATGTATTGGTGGGGTCCGAAGTCAAGAATGCGTGAGACGAGAGTGAGGGTGCAGTTGAGCGGAGAAAAGGCGAGCAAGAAGGGAGAGAGAGCAGAAGGAGCCAGGGAGGATGTGGTGCGAGCTAGGTTCAATGATAGGAACGGAGGTGTTGATGAGGAAGACAGCTTGCGAGGGGTCCATAAGGGGACATGGGTATTGCTACGGAAGGAGGAGCAAATAAACAACGAACACACTCCCAGAGAACTTCCGTAGCCCTAACCCCCAATATAGATGCACGTAGGGGGAACGAGGAAGATGCGCGCACCGCCAACGGCTAGGTGGAAGTAGGAGAGGGCAAGGGGGCGGTGCAGGGGGTGGTGCAGAGGGCCCATTATGATGCGTGCGGGGATGGGGACGCGGGGACATGGCGGCCTCTTTGTACCGCAGTGGGTTTAGGAATGCTTCCAATCGAAATGAATCGCGATGTTAGCTGCCGGAGGGTGTCACGAGAAGGATTTACGTGACGGACATGAACGTTCGTTGCAAATTTTTTCGGTCTGTTCCGTTTCCTTCCCCCACACCTAAGTCCTCTCATGGACCCTTGCAAGTCGTCTTCCACGTCAACACCTCCGTTTCTACCATTGACCTAGCTCGCGCTACATCTTCGCTGGCTCCATCCGCCCTCTCTCCTCTTCTTGCTCGCCTTTTCCCCACTCAACTGCACCCTCTCTCTCGTCTCATGCATCCCTGCCATCGGACCCACCAATACATCACTACAAACCCCACAAAAGATCGCGCTTAAACGATGACATGGGCCTAGCCACCGTCTTTAATCAGCTAGCAGATCGACCATGGGACGGACGAGGCGCATCTTAACACTGTGCCTATCAATGCACGCATCTCTATCCTGCTCTTTAAGCTTCGATCTGAGGTCTGACGCGATATGAAGCGGCCACATCCTCATACATCAACATACCACTCCCCCACGCGCACATCTACTCCATGAGCGGCCCAACTGGCGAAGTTCATCTTCTCGATCCATCTACAGGTGCCTTTGGTCCCAACGTCGAAGAGCTGCTATTTGTCAAGCCAAAGGAACTCGAAGCTGCCGATAAGACATACATAGCACTCATATACCGTCCCATTATCTTCCTTCGTCGCCAGTGATCGAATGCTCGCATTGATCATCGCCAACTTCACAGCACAGAGGCTCCCACGGGATAGAGTTCTCCTCTTCTGGGTTTGCATTCGTCCCCATCGTCGGTACTGACAGTATAGAGATGTACGCCCTCGATGGTTCTACTGGGTTTCTCGAGCATCTCTCCTCGACGGCTTCTCCACGCGCCACGTGAAGGTACATCTAAACGGCAAGATCGTATACTGCGTCACAGAACACAGTGCGTCCACTTTCCTTCCTATTCCACATCCAATTCTCATAACCATAATCCAAAATTAACATGCTCGTCCTTCGCCATCTCATCACAATTAGCAAACTACGTAGACTCCGACCTCCTCACGCCCCCAACCCTTTTCTCGCGCTCCCTCCTCCCCTCTTCCCTGTCCTCTACACGTGCAAACTACCACGGAGACACCCTCCTACTTGGCCCGCACACTCCCGAGCGCCCCGCCCCACGTGTCCTGTTCGCCACAATCCGTGGGGGCAAGGAGGCGCACAACGGGTGGCCGAGCGTCTTCGCACTCGACAAGAACGAGCGCTTCTCCGATTCCGCAGCACAGGAGGAACACTGGCAGCTCCCGACCTCCGCTGGGAAAGCGGGGGCGCTCGACCTCCTTCATAAACGTACCTCTTCTTTCCTTCCCCCGCCTTCACCTGCCTCTTCCTCAGCTGAAAACGACTCGGATCTTGATGCTGTCTAGATTTTAATCACGGATGACTCGGATTCTGCATCTGCACCAGATGGAGGCGGGGGTGTGTGAGTGTTGGAATGGGATGGGTGGGATAGGGGCGGAATAAGGATTGTTGATGAGTGGCCTAAGCCTGGAGGCGATAATGAAGGGACTGAAGCGCAGCAGGAGCATGAATGGATAGGAGGTGGAAGCCATGGCGTTTGGCTGGATTGATTCGATCCTTGCTTGATTCATTGGAATATTGGGATTGGACGGACTGCGAAGATGGCAGGATTGTCGATATCGAAGCTGACAGTGATGCCACCCTAAATTTACCTGAAGGTGCGTTAATGTATTTACGATTGAGAATACGCAATACTATTTATTTGTACTATATTATCGCCACTATCATTAACAAGACACATTTTGCGAGTTCTAGAGTATATTCTTAAGGTTCAACAAGACGATCGGTGAGCTTTGCTTTGCCACTTTAGAATTGTTCTTTCCTTTTCTCGTAGTAGGGTAACAGAAGTATATCTTTAATAACTTGATAAGAATTTACATAGCCAATTTAAAGCGAAGCCGGAATAAAAATCAGAAAACTCACTGTACTATGCTTCATCTGCGCAGAAAGTAGACTTCTAATTTACAACCCTGCCTCGTGTCGTATGAGATAGGAGGAGCAAATAAATATTTTAATCTGCACTCACCGATTTTTTTTAGATTCCAGTACGAGCTTCGTGAATACTTCTCCATTGGTACACGATATCGCCGATTTCCGGTCTCTGACCGGGGCTCTGGCGCCAGCATTCGTCGAGGATTTGAAGTATATGCGGGGAAGAGTGCAAACCATCACTGCCTTGCGTGACTGGCGTTATTCCCTGCTTCACCACGTTGCCAACCGCCCACCAGGGCGTCTTGTAGTATGGGAAATTGCCGGTCAATAGCTATATAGAAAGATAAGTTTTAATATCCAAGGTATATGTATCCGGTGCGGGATACTCACTTCATATGCAGTGCATCCAAACGACCACATATCAGATGACCGAGTAACCCGGGGATTTGAAGGACTTTCTTCATCGGAAAAGAGTTCAGGCGCTTGCCATCTGATAGTACCAGAAAAACTGGACGTGGTATTTCCAGTCGAGATTGGGAATTCTTCAAGTAATTTGGACAAGCCGAAATCAGATAGAACAGCTCGGCCGGTGTCACTGACGAGGATATTGCTCTGGAGAGTAGTGTTCATTAGAAGGGCATCTACTGTGTTGTTTGAGTTGAGCGTACACCTTTAAGGTCCCCATGAACGACAGGTGGATTAAGTGTGTGCAGATATTCCAGTCCCGTCGCAATATCCAAGATCTGGTAACTTACATGAATACAAATTTTGAGCCCTAGTTAAGAAAAGCAAACGCACTATTTCAAGTACATCGACATTTTGTCGATGTTTAATATAATGCGGAGCAGTGCTATTTTCATACCAGCGCATTACCAGAGCAGGCCTTCCGCCGGGTGGGAACGAAACACCAAAAAACTCAGCAATATTTGAATGACGCAGTCGCTTCCATACATTAACCTCGCGATTAAGT
>JASFDF010000503.1:0-17372 GCA_036937115.1 Nidularia sp. FH-822889 | reverse complement strand
TGTTAAAAAGGAGTTAACCATTCCAGAAGGTTGCTATTATCAATTTTATTCTATTTCTCAGCTCTATCGCAGCATTTGTATGGATCATTGTCTATAATGCGCTGAGGCGGCGAGCAGTAATCGTTAGCGCCATTCATCTGCCCTTGCCCGGTTGTCCGACAATTCATACGGGGATTGAGTGGGCCCAGTGGATACCTGGTAAGATCTTTTTCATGCAGGGATGAAATATTAAGTGCTAATACGAGCGCTCTCACTAGCAACCGTGTTTGAAGGAGTCTTGTTTATTTGGGCATTATATAAGACATTAAAATCTACCTATGGGCGATGGAGAGGTGGTTCCGGCATAACATTCTATGCTTCTGTTTTGCGTGACAATATTCTATATTTCTTTGGGTAAGTCCTCCGTTTCTATTTTTTGTCTATGATGCTAATCTATTATTCGTGCTCATCTAGTATTACGTGTCTCCTCATATTCAATAATCTTATGGTGCGTAGCTCTATTTCTACTGAATTCTTCGGATGTTTAATGCTTCTCGAATCACCTGATAGGGTGTCACTGGCATCCCTTGGTTCAGTTATTCGTGAGTGCTAGTCTGATTTGTTTCTCCTTATCTGTTATGGAACCTTACTTTACTAAAACAGACTATTCCATGCTGCTATGGAGATCATGACTTCTCGGATGCTGTTACACCTATATAAAATGGCTCATAAGAACCAGCAAGAGAGCTTAGATGATGGTGGAACAACTACCATGACTGTATTTTCAACTTTAATATTTCCAGAATCACCGTCAACCATCTAATTAATGTATAATCATGGCATGTATTAGTAGGTAGTAGATGGACATTTAAAATATTTATAACCTATAATGATAAATGAACTGCACAGAAAATTTTACAAATTTGTTGTGTCCGTAATATTCTCAATATTACTTGATAGATTTGGTGAAGCACATAATAGACGATGGCAAGAATTTGGATGAGTATTTGTGTTCTCATACTTGAGCTACCATTTGGAATCACATTTTACACTCGTAAGAATGCATCGAGATTTGAGGAAGTTAATGGTCCTACAGCGTTCAATTATGTAGAGTATAAATTTGATATCTATACTATGACATCTTGAATCGGATGGCCCTCCGGGTCGTATATTTCACGTGACCGGTTAAAGAATTTAGTACTATGACGCTCTTCTGAATCTCCATCCCTCGATATGGCAGATTGAGTTATGCACTTGAAATAAAGGCTTCTACCCTATAATTTACTCTATTTTGATGTTGTTAACTTTGTGAGACTGCAGTGATTCGCCACCACTTGCTAAATCGCCAATGTCCGTTACAGCTTTGATCTATTCAAATGCTTCAGTAGAATGAGCCTGCCATATATGAAGGTAATTCGTGAAGCCCTCTCAGGGTAATTTAATGTCTAATGAGGGGTGATTTGAGATTTATTCCAATTGAATCATTACCACTTAGGGGTATATATGTTTTGGCAATTCCTCGACTATGTATTCACTTCAGTCTTTTAAATTATCTGGGAAATATATAGAATAAGAATGTGCAAAATATTGAAGCAGGACTAGAGTAAAACAATTAATTTAAACATTTGAATTTCGTTGTAACAAACGCCAGTTAATAGACAGCTTGATCCACGCTCTGCCGGAAATAATGTTGCGGTTCACCGACTGCCGGTGTCAGTGATTGCAAATATAATGTTGTTATATCTCAGCATCCGCTCATCGATATATCCTCAAAATTTCTGATAGTGTGTAGCTTTATACATGATACCATACTTCCAATTTTTATGGCTATATGTGAGCCGTGTAATGAGAAATGGAACATGTTGCCTGAACACTCTCTCAGCGCTGCCGGAAACAAAGCGCCTTGCCCGTGGTGCGGCCCCACAAATCGCAACGCCATAACTGGGCGGCCCTGCAATCGCAACGTCATTTCCAGCAGAGGGTGGCCCGCAAACTATCTAATAAGTGTAGAATATAAGCGAAATCAGGTGGTTGCGAGACACAAGAATAGTTGTGGGTTATGTCGCTAGAAAGGTCATAATCGCGTTAGTGATTAATTGTTCACTTCGACAGAAGTGGACAATAGCGCGAAAGTCTGAACGCGTTGTTGTATGTGCAGTCTCCTTCCAAACTATTACAACACACTGTCAAAGACTCATTTGCATTCAAATCAAACCTAAATTAATGATAAGCATATCATTAGCTCGAAAGCGATCATGTTCTGGCAGCATGTGTTCAGTACATGTTTAAACACACCCTCAGCTTGTATCCTCAGGACATACCCTCAAACATAGGTCGGTTCTGCATCTCCTAGCATCTTTGACGCAAGAAATGCTTAGCTTCTGTGCTATTGCTCCGCTAGCGTTTGGTGATTCCCGTGGAACTGTACAGTTGGTCTTTTATATTATTATTATCGTTCAACTTTGCAATTCTGCCGCACATCGCTGCACTTCCCTCTTCCCTTGAGTGGATCTTCAAAAATTCCAAGTTCGTGGTAGATGTCGTAACAATGTACATATATAATATAAGAGGCACTTATACCTGTTGTTCCGGCTATAGTATAACTTTGGAATTTACCATGAGCTTCTAATAAGATCTTCGAGGTAGTGATTTCGGAATTGTGCTGAACTGGGCTCGGCTTACTTGGTATCGAGTACGATAGATATATCTGGCAAACAACACCTTTACTCTAACTCAATCTATGATACACTGTGGTAATAACGAGTACAGTTCATGCCTCTTGGAATGTTCCCTTCAAGTTCAAATCGTGGGTGGCGTTTCATATAAGTCTGCCAACATGTGCGCAAATGAGTCAACATGTGCCACGATGTATACAAATATGCACAAAATCTGCACCAATTTCGTGCAAGTCAATGATGGGTTACGATCCGCACTGGAGTGTGTTTGCAATTTTTAATCAAAGGTATGAAGCACAAGATCACATATAAACTGTAATTAGAGCAAAGCCGGAACATAACACTGTATAATAATTGTTAGAACACTGACTATGAAGGTTTGGCTATGCTTATTTATCTCAGTGAGAGAAAATTAGAATACGAGGCTCAGCGTTTGCATGCCAAATGACTGAGGGAAGACGGCAGGATGGTGTCGTATTTATCCTATAGAACTCACTAAATGCTGTAAGTAGATAAACAATAGAATAGCTGCATTATAAAGCGAAAGAAATGGAGCCAAGCTACGAGCACTGTAGGCAATGCAGTGCTCGAAGGTACAAGTATGATAAAGTGAGTGTTAATAACAATAAGAAATGCTCCTTGTAACCAGGAATATATTCCATAGGGTATTATACAAACATTGAAAGGTGCAGGTGAGTTCCAGGAATACAGTCAGGAATGGAGATAGTGGCACAAAGCATTGGAAACTCATCACAGGTTTGCTAGTGCCATTATAACACTTGGAGCATATATTGTAATTTCAAAATTCTGATAGCACTAAGACTATTCTGTATGACAGCATTGAGATAATTATTAACACCTACGAGATATGTGTCACTCGTGTAGATCTAATTTCCTTCACATGATGCTTATGCAAGTGAGTGGGTGGTTGCGCAAGCAGTAGTGCAAATGCAGGATTGAGACTTGCTCAAGTGAGACACCTGCATGCATCCGTAATTATTGAATCATATATTTAGGTATGAAACTTACAACTAGTTACCGGACAACATCTGAACCTTCAGGTAACAATATTCTCTCGATGCACATAGAGACAATGAGATCGTGGACCGAGTTCTTCAAGCCATGATGTCGTGGGAACAAATGATAACACAGTGATTGGAGAACCGTCTTCGATGGAATCGTCGAATACACGAGCTCGAAGGAAATTGTCACACACATAGTTTTAACATGCATATTAAACCCCGAAATGTCAAGGCTCCAATAAATGAGACTGGTTAAGTCAGCTGGATCGAACAGCTTGCTGGAGAGCTGTAGTCGGCAGCCAGCCCAGTTACCATTGACTTATGACGAAGCACGAGCCGCCTACTCATGTACTCACACATTGGGAGAATAAAAGTACTTAGATACTGTCATAGGTGTAATAAATACCGAAGTAGATACAAATATTGCTTATTTAGTACTTGCGCAAATTGTAGTTGCGCATCTGCGCAAGTGCGCCCGCAAAAAGGTAGCTGCCCTTAGATAGTATACTGCTGCGCAACTCAAATTAGTATATACATACCAGTAGTCTTCTGCCTAGTGTTCTGTAGATTACTCACTTGATTAGTACAAACATAGCTTAGAGAAATAATACATATTTCAAGTGCTGTTGTATACATGACTCTAACATCCTATGGAAGCTAATGTGAATTTCCTCTTCTAATGTTGAACCACATTTCAAAATGAGACAGCCATGCCTGAAACCCAGCCAAATGCCGCACTGGGTTTATAATTTATATAAAATACGAGCTTGATGCCTACCCAACCAGAAGTCCGGCTGACATGGGATGGTTATAAGTAGTATCGGTATGTGGATGGACACATGTTTCTGCATTATCCTTCCTTGATATTCTGTATTTAGTACACAAGAGCCACGTATTTTACTTGTGCTTCTTCACTCATTTATTATCTAAATAGCAGTCTCAGCCCTCTCATCGGTGTTATTTCAACAAGATTTGGATCGCACGACGAGCTCAGCATGAAATGGTGTCAACACTAACTGGACATAATTCGCTGATGCCATGATAGGTGTGCATTTATTCATGCTGATCATGGATGGCCTCAAGCATTCTATCCGCACATGTTCATCCTTTGGCCGTGCAGGACCCACGTGCAAATTGATGTCTCGGAGAAGTCAAAACACCCAGCGACTAGATACGAGGTCTCTACTTAAGTGAATTTCGTGTGAGGGATTTTCCGAACAAAGAGGGTTCTCAATAGAATTATCCCCACTCCAGATCTGTCACCCCAAAAAATCCTGACGATCCTCAAATTCATTCAAAACAAAATAATTCTTCAAGAGTTGCATTCCTGGAAATACTATACCTTGCTAGGAAACGGAAGATACTCGGAAGCGGAAATGCTTATGAAGCATGTAGGTAGTGCTGGTACATGAATATTACTAATAAATAAACACGTTATGCGTCATTTGAGAATAAGTTCCCCACTTTCCCCTCAAAACCGGCTTCTCAGTGAAGAAGACACAGATTGAGCCCTGTTTTGGCAAGAAACAATCCCAAATATTGAGGACATCAATTCTCGGATATTTAAACTCATTTTATCTGTAGGCTCAGGCAAAGCATAATACAAAATTAAATACTGATTCAAAACATATTTAGTGAGAGAGCTCCGCTAAATTTTTCCACTTCTCACTATTTTCCTTTTCTGGACATCTCACTTTTCTAGCTCTCTCTTGGACGAAGGATAAACATTGATTCATAGCTATTTTTATTGCGCTATATACGCCACTTTTGTATAGGATGAAACATTTAGTTATACCCTAATCACTATGGTGGGTGTCGGCTTTCAGCGGATTTTAGGTATATTCCATTTCCTAGTACGACATAGTATATCATGCGCTCTTACTTTTGAAGACTTAAAATAGCATGCGAGATCGACGTTTAGATATTTTTAGCATTGCTACTTAGGTCTGGATGCTTCTAAATGTACTCTCCACAAATGAGGTGCATGTTACAATAATGCGCCGTTCCGGGATGCTTCTGTCCGAAGTTAATCGGATAATTCGCGTTAGCGCGGATCCGTGATCTCACGGACTTGGCGATCAACTGCGAAAATTGAAGCACCAGCTCATATGACGGATAGTTCCTACAACTTAGTCAGAGCGATAGCTGCCGCATGCTAGCTTCGCCGTTTTGGGCCTTTGAATTCTGTCGGCGTCGGCGGCATAGCTCCATAGCGCTAAATATTGCGCAAGTTCCGAGAAGAAGAGACTTCTAATGACCCAATACGCCCTAAGTATCTCCATCGAGCTGTCGGTAGGAGATGTATAAAAGCAGCTCTTTCAAGAGTTAATTCCTCGCAACCTTGCGACCTCTTAAACCATCAACTTTACTTCATTGTACGTTCCATCCAAGTGCATTCCTCGCCCGTAGTTAAATCAAGACAGACAATTGATAGCCACACTGCTTTCCAGAAACTCTTCGTAACGCAGACTTCGTTCGAATCCCTATCATCAAGTTTTGATACACTAAAGCCGTGAGCTTTTCATCTATTTTGATTTCCATATGTCATCAGATTCTGAAGTCGACTGCCTATTAATTTCACAAGATACTGAAATGAAGCCATTCTTCATCAATGTTCCTCTTGTAATGGTCGCCGCAGCCAGCATTTTCCTCTCCAGGATAGCGATGGCTCAGACCTGTTATACTATGGAAAGCCATGGTATAAATACAGAGGGTTGTTCGCAATGCCAGGAGGGATATATGTTCATTCCAGAGGGCGAGTGGTGCGACAGATACTCAACGTGCTGCAAAGGATTTTGCTGTAATCTTTGAATGCTGAACGATGAAAACCTTCCCTAATCAAAAACACTCGGCCAAATTTATCATATCATGACTTGTGGACATTGTATTTTATCGGACAAATAAATTATTCAACATTTAAGATTCTAAAAACGAACTTGAATATTGTTACAAATGAATTTCACAGTTATTTTTTTGCCTCATTGTATTCTCCTCATACCTAAAGCTTTATCCGGCAGGCCAGCTTCCAATTTTCCCTTCTCTAGAATTAGCTTTATGATGCTATCGTGTCCGTTTTCTGTTGCGTATGAAATCGGAGACTGGCCTTTGTCGTCCACCAAACCGGTATCAATTGCTTTAACAGCAAGAAGTAATTTCACTGATCGCTCATATCCCCTCTCAGCTGCCCACGAAAGCGATGTGCGACCATGTTCATCCCTAGCATTAACATCCACTTTTCCAGTTGCGAGAAGTAACTTCACCACTTCGTCATGCCCTCGACCCGCCGCCCAAGACAAAGCTGTCCAATCACGGTTATCCTTTGCATCAACATCAACAACCAAGGTTTTAAGTAGGAGCTTCACAGCCCCGACTTGACCGTATCCTGCGGCCCATGACAAGGGTGTACGTCCTCTTTCGTCACTCGCATTCACGTCAACCTTATGGGTATCAATGAGCATCTTCAGCGGTCCGTTGTATCCTCTCTCTGCCACCCATGAAAGAGTTGTTCTGCCACTTATGTCTCTCGCATCGATATCGATTCCTCCCCGTTCAAGAAGGACTTTCGTAACCCCGCTGTGTCCTCTGCCTGCTGCCCAAGAAAGTGGGGTCCAATCATGATCATCCTTAGCGTCAATCTCCACTCTCCCGGTGTCAAGAAGCAAATTTACTACGCTTTCGTTCCCGTAACCTGCAGCCCAATGCAGGGGGCTCCTTCCATTTCGGTCGCGTGCATCGACATCGACAGCTCTTCCGCAGCTGAGAAGACGTTGAACTACATTTGTCAATCCGAAGTATGAGCATACGTGGAGACCAGTTGGGTTTCGTTCCCGCTGCCTTCCGCCAAGCATCATACTTCCCAAAAGTGAAACCTTTTCCTCGTTAGACATGATCCTAAACGCATAGTCCGCAGTCATAGGTCCATCTACGGTGCGTGCATGTACACCCCAAGCCTCAGCAGCATACTGTAGAAAGGGATACTGCGACAGTAATGCAGTGATTGGTCCAAACCAATTAAACGAAAGATAAGTCAAGCAGCTCATTGAGAGGTCACCAGGAGAAAGAAATGGATGGCCTTTAATCCTGACGCGTTCGAGATATTGCTGAGCTGTATAATCTTCATTTACAATTAGCATTCGGTGCAATTAAAACATAGCACTATTCACTCACGAACTAATCTCACTTTATGAGACTTTTCACTGACACTAACTAGTCCTGCACAAACGGAAAGAAGATCCCTCTGATCGTATAGATCGTTTGGATCTATCTCTGTGGCCCCTTCGCGTACAACTAGAGCGTATTGCAATTCTTGAAGTGACATGGGACGAGTAGCGTAGGAGATCCAAGATAATACCCGGTATGCTAAGAATTTCGATGGTTCTGACTGTTGGTCAATTCGCTTAATTGCCTCGTCGTAGGTGTCTTCGAATCCATTGGGCAACACATCTAGAGCTTTAATTATCTCGTTGCGGTTCAGTTGTACTGAAAGTGCGTCCATATGAAGTCGAGCGAGCAGAAACCTGTCGCAGGCGTCTTTAGCAGAATACCAACAAAACGAATTATATAATATATACATACATTCCTTTAGCTTTTTCCACGACCTTGGATACAACTTCGTCTTGAATAGAAGGTTTTTTGTTGATAAGCCTATCCAATTTCTGATCTCCTATTATCCGCGCTACTACATGTGCTTTAAGATCTTGTTCGTTCGTTTGAATTTCCAGAGTCATATCTGAGTGCATGTCGTGGCCCACCGAGGTAATATTACGGGATGTGCCCATGAATTTCGCAGGGGATCGAACAGTCAGGGAGCGCAGCTCTTCCAGAAGCTTCGAGCGCATGGGATTTGGAATTTCATCGAGAGCATCGACAACAATGAAAGCACGCGAGTAGCTGCTAAACTCGGAAACAAGAATGGACGTAATCATATCTACCGATGGTCGTCGCCCTTCATCTTTGTAGCACTGGAGTTTCGTCATGGTTTCCGCAGCAAGTGAGCATGTCCGATGAAGTATCAGTTGTCTGAGGAGTGCTTCCAATAAGTCAATGGCGTCTTCTAACTGTGCCTTATAGTTGCAATAAATATATAGAACAAGTGAATCACTCTTGGCCATAGAAATTTCTTGAAGATAGTTAATGACGACAGATCTAAGAAAGGGGGTTACTTTATCTAGTTATAACTTTGTTAAAAATGATGTGCACGTACGTGAGGATAGTTTTCCCTACACCAGCTAAACATGCGACCAAGGAATGAATGAGTTATCTCATTTGCCTCTAAATTTGTAAACCAACTGTGACTCACGATTTCCCGGGCAACATAGAATCCTAAATTTGTCGGCCATCCAGTCTTGGAACTGAGGGGATTGGAGGATCCATGTTCCTGTTCCTTTAGTTCTTCTCTTGAGGGCGGCGCACTGTTGCTCCGTAAAACATAGAGGTGATATCCAGTATGCGAGTTCTTGACGTCCCTTATCTATAGTAGGATCAGGTTCGAATTTTTCATAATCAGTCCAAAGGGACAAACATTCAAAGTTTGACTTCAGCTCTGTTGTCATATTCGCAACTTCTATAAGTGTATCACTGTCCTCTAATTACAATACATCAGCGAAACTATTGTTAAGATAGATATCTTGATCTCACTTCGTTGATTAACAATAACTTTCTCTATGTCCCGATCCATGCCCTCCAAATCCTTCTGTATTGCCTCCGTCATTGCACTTGGAGGAGACGATTACTTAATATAATTAGTGTAGCATAGATAGAACATGTACACACTTCAGTCCATCTTGGAGAGCGAGAATGGTATAAGTCTTGAGATGCTCGATGTGTACAAGTTTATCTGCAATGCCATTCTTAGCAAATGGCCAGAGAAGCTTATGCACCCCTTCAGCTGATGATAATTCCATTGCAAGATGTTCTAGCGCGATGTTGCACTGCAGCAAGGGCCCCGAGAGAACACCCTCCAGATCCGTGGATAGTATCTGTTTTTCGAGGCTGTGGGCATGATTCATGCGCTTGCGTAGAATAGGAAGGAGTATCTGAAGCGCAGTAACCTCGAAGAGCAGCCTTCGACGCTCCTCCTTCGCTCCTTTCACATCTTGAATGTAGTTTGCGATCCTTTCCGCGAGCGAAAGGATGGTTGAAATTGCACCGATGGGGTCCATGGGTGGTCGTGCGATCACATTGAATGCGGAAGGTACGCAATGGGATCACTCTTCTATAAGGCTGTGTAAGCGGCATTCTCACATTTAACAGCAATAGGCGCTTACTGGGAAGTATCAGGGTAACATGAGAATGGCACCCGGAAGACACTTGTCCGTTCCAACTGCCATAGCTCAGTCATATCTTATATGTATATCTAAATCGAAACCACTTACCAGACTTTCTTCTAAAGCCCTTTTTCCGGTAGATGGTGCTTGTATAGGAGGCGAGGAAAAGACAGTACTACAATAACCTATATAGGCGCTTAGATGGCACCTGTCTGATGAATTGAGCTAAAGCAAGTCGAAGCATCAAGGCTCCATTCCATTTTCTACGAGGATACCCAAACATGAAATTAGCCAATGCATGTGATTAAACAAGTGAATTAAGTGGTTTTTCCGTGCTTGGCTGGTGATCTATGAAGTGGTCTTTCAGCCGCATACAACTGAACTAGGGATGCCAGTTGCTTTCGACGTCGAGGCTCAAGGTGAATAAGGTGACGGAAGTAAAGCCGTACTAGAGTTTCTGGACAATAATGACGGCAATTGAAGTGGGATGGCTAACGACCGCCAACCCGCTGAACCGCGGCCCCGGCCTCAGGCCCCAGCGAGTGCTGGGGAGCCTTCTATATTGACGCCTGAAATTGCGTCTTAGTCTTCCCTATTCCCGCCACAATTAAGGCTGCTAATGAATCCCAAGCAATCGTAAGCAAATCGTACATGCCAGCGCCCTGCAACTGACATCGTTCTGCCACTGGCCGACTGTCGAAAGGGCACAGCACCCATGAATACGATAAGCAACTCAAGCCACATGTCGAATCAGGAGACTTCTCTTTCAGTACCCGACTTTCTTTCAACACACACTTCCCGCGACCCACTTGCATCACCGCTCGCTATTCATGTCTATAGTTCTGGGTTTGGAACTATAAGGCGCGGATTTCAAATTCAAGAAGAGCCACGTACGATGGACATATAGCATGGAGAAGAGAACGGCGAAGATTTTTATCACTTTGTCAACACTTTACATGTGAGTTTTTGTGATCCCAACTTACTGAAACCCAAAGAAACCTCCTGGAGCCGTATTTCTACTTTTCGGCGCTCCTCGATCACTATAGGGCCCCATGATGAAAAGCACACTGGCGATCGCTAGCCGTGCCATGCTACTTCTGCTACACACTAGAGAGGAGGTGGATATTGTTTTAGAGGTAATGTAGATGAAGACAAGATCCAAAAAAGATCTGCATGGCGTATATTTCAATTTCATAATGAATGCCGTACCACGTATGTAGGGCCGGCCCCCTACTCCTTGATGGTTCTCAATCGTCCATGATAACTGCAGCCATCGAAGTTGAAGAGTGTTGTGAAAATTACCCTTGGTGTCATCACACCCTTCCGAGTCGAAGGGGAGCTTGGAATCGAGCTGGCGAGGAGATGTTGGTGACTGGTGAGTACGGCAAGATCCGGATTTGGCACGATGAGCTACCAACGTGTTTCATTACAAAGGAGAACTCAGAACAAATTGAGTACACGTGGCATCGAGAATCACGCCGCCAATCTTTCTGCACATTGGTCTCACGAGCTCTAAGTGGAGGTATCGTTCGATTGGTATTTCTCGATCCAGGTACAATAGACAAGAATAGATTGGCAGCTCGGCCCCTGCAGTGAAGCACTGCCTTTCAAACCGCCATCACCGTCGCACTCGGCCTATGGCCGGGGTGTCCATCCCGTCCGCGTACTCAGGTATAACTGCTGTCACAAGTTATATTGTACTTCATTTGAAGACCCCCCTCAACGATGCCGCAATCCCCTTGGTCCGATTGGGGATTCAAGTGATCCTATCAGGGTCTATGTGCGCTTACTTAAACTTTGGGCTCCGAGCGAAACTTGGAATTTTTCTGACTAAATCTCCATTCCATGGCCGTTGTAGCATTGAGTGCAGTGCTCACCACTAGTAACAACCCTAGCAAAGTGTATGAATCAAGTTAGAAAATGGAATCAGCCTCTGGCTTTGCCTCGGCACCAGATGCTTGGACCTTACGCAGGCACCAGCTGCATACTAACCCTCAACCGTCTCAAGAAATGACATGATTGCATATTGAGGGTAAGAGGCTTTCAGCTAGTGTCACATGGGAATATAAGCCTATAATTCATTTTTAGCGAGCCAGGAGGCTGTTGGATATCAAAAAAATATATCAAGTACTTGGGCAAGTCATTATAAATGCAATTTTCGATTCAGGACAATCCTTACACTTCTACAAAGTGTCTCATAGGCATGGTTTGAAATGCTGTCTTCCCTGCATTCCCCTTACCAAGCTCCGTGAAGCCAAGTTCCTCGCCACTGAATACATAGGGACTAAATATTGGCTATATTCAGATTGATAAAAATGTACCTTCTTTTTTCTTCAGGAACAACTTGAAGGACTTCCAGGAATATGGTGAAGATGTTCTGGAAATTTCAAGGGAAGCTGGTGCATGCTATAGCTCAGAGGGTAGCTATAAAGGTGCAAGGCTTCTTCAATTTTCTGCCATTTGTTTGCTTTCTACTGAAGTTTGTTTCCTCTAATTTGAGTGTCATTCCTAATGTCTTCCCCTATTTTGCACTCTTGTACCTCTTCATTGCCACCTACCCACACCTGTTTATTTCTTCCCATGTATGGGGGGTTACCTGCACACTTGGCTTCAGATCCATTTTCATTATGTCCTTGGAATAGGCATATTCACACCAAAAAAACAAGTGATCCTACAATGGGACAGCAGTTCTTGTGGCCTCAAGGCTTGGGAATGGTATGTGGGCAGTTTGTATTACTCATCTGTTGCTCAAATGATAGCTTTAGGCCAGTTGTTGATGGATGACATGTACCTCCTTCTGAGTTGGAGGGGCTTCGTCAATTGCATGAGTTCTGAGGCCCTAGCTGTCTATGTGCATCCATCATGACTAACCCAAATGCCTTCACAGAGGCAGCAATTTTCCTAGTCACAACTGGGATGCTTGCTGGAGAGTATGTTGCTACTTGCATTTGTGGAAGTTGCAAATACTGGAGTACACATAACTCTTCTTTTTTTGATTAATTATGTTCTGATTGCTTCTGAATAGTACTGCTGGAACAGTATTACACTTGACAAGGGTTACCTATTCATGTATATCCTGCTTGTAGTATGTAGCAAAGTCTTCTGGATGCTCTCTTTCTGATTTATTTCATGTAGCTACTGGATCAGTAGCTCCCCATCCTGTGGTGTACAAGCCTCAAAATGTGGATGAAAATGTACCATTGACCCCAGTTACAAGAAGTGAGCTATCTCATTGTTGTTGACACCATATTTTTCTAAATTCATTTGGCAACTTTGCATACTAGACAAGTATTGGCAGCAACATGTCGTCAGCCTGCAGCTATTGCCTTTCCAGAATTGGCATTAGAAAATAACTGCAACAAACACATGTGTAGCACTGGTGTGTTGTTAACTTTTTTTATTTTAATGATTTTTCCAATAAATATGATCAGAAATCAATCCATTTGTACTGGACAGTGCAACTCCTCACCATAATCCAAGGCCAACGAATGCCTTCAGGCTGCTTATGCAGCTTGATGCATCTGTTGGAGCTGGCATCACTTTGGACGAATTTTGGAGCCTCTTTGTGCAATGTGTCAGATGCAAAATAGTGCTCACAAAATGCACTTTTAGAGACCACATCTGTCATACAGCAACTCCACCCTCAACTCCTACCCAACCCACTGAAGTTATTGATCTTACTGGCAATGACTAGGATACACTAGTTAGTTATTTATTTCTTCTTTTTGACTGATAATCTGTTTTAATTTGAGCCTTGTGGCTATCACCACATTATTCCTGAATTGCCTTAATCCTTTCCATTCTCCTTGCATCTCTCTGTGCTCTTAAATCCAACTTTTGTCACTTGTTTAATAATTCCTATCCTTATGTCTTGTACCTGATCAGTTTCAGTCATTACATTCTTGTTTTTACATCCAACTTGCCATGTCTGTCATTACACCTGCATTATTAAATCCCAAATTTTGTCTGTTGTTACAACAATAAATGCTCTTGAGTCCATAGCTTCATCACTGTCTTGAATATTCTGTTTCTCAAGACATGTTTCAAGCTTGAAACAGCATGAAGTGAAAGCAATGGCAAATCTTAGCAAGACTAGAGTTCTTCAGAGTTAAATACATGAGTATAGTACATGTTACAAGGAGATTAAAGGCAAAGACTCTGGATGAAGAATAATGCTTTAACCAACATAATCCTTCTGGCTTTAAAACTAATTACAAACTCTGTCCTACTCTTGATAACCCTGATTTATTCTTTATAACTTCCTACCAAATCAAATTTCCAACCCATGCATGTAATAACTCATGATAAGCAGACTACTTTCTCTTTACTAAGTTATATCACTGTGTAAACCTCTGCTCAGTCCTATGTCCAACACATGCATGCAGTGAATTATGCTAAGTGAAATCCCTTCTCATTATTAAATTATATTGCTTAGTAAACCTCTGTTCAGTCCCATTTCCAACACATGCATGCAGCAAATCATACTAAGTAAAATTCATTCTCATTATTAAATTATATTACTTTGTAAAGCCCTGCTCAGTCCCATTTCCACCCATACATGCAGTGAATTGTGTTAAGCAAAATCCCTTCTCACTACTAATTTATATTACTTTTTAAACTGCTGCTCAGTCCCATTTCCAACCCATGCATGCAGTAAACTATGCTAAGCAAAATTCTTTCTCATTTGTCACAGCTACAATTTCTTCCAACACCTTCCAACACACTGTTATTATTTCTGATATGCTTCTGACATTTCTCACTTATTTTCTATTCATTACTAAACTCTAAACTATTGTTTATTTCATTTGATGCTCACTATACAATTATCATTTCTATGTATGCTTCCACTCAGTTACACCTCCACCTCTGTTTCTGCTACTTTTATTATATGTTAACAATTTCTTATTATTCCTTGTACCCATAGTATTGCTACTTCTGCTTTTATATACTTGTATTTAAGTAGCTCAGTTCTGTACTGTAGTCTCCAATCTGAATATCAACTAAGGTCATATCTAATCTCTTGACTAAGTTCTGAGTCCCATTTGCCTTCTGAGCTTCTGACTTCCTTCTGACTCTCCTTCTGGTTGACTTACATCAGCTAGTCTTCCTCACTCTCAACACTAGACTTAGTCTCTAGTTGTCAATCTCTCCAGGTCATCTCCAATGACTTTATAACCCCACAGTACTATCTTCCAACATGTGGACCATGTTTAAGCTAGAGCTCATGAGAACTGGAAGGGCACAGCACATAAGCTGAAGCTGACAGTTCTTATTCATAGTGTTATGGTCAGAAATTTTTCCAACATTACTTCCAACATTTTCTGACATAGCACTATCATAGCCTATGACCTCTAGTTCCTATTTACTTTTGGGAATGAATCTTGACATCATTACTAAGTTATACTACTTTGCAAATCACTGCTCAGTCCCATTTCCCACCTGTGCATGCAGTAATTCATGATCAACAATTGTTTCTCTTTATTAAATTATGCCACTTTGTAGACTTCTGCTTATTTTAACCTCCAACACATACATGCAGTAACTCATGCTGCTATTTTTTTTTTTTTTTGCTAATGCCAAGAATATTGGGTGAGTGGTTACTAAATTGGACTAAGGACATGCCAGATATGTCACAACTCAGCCCATCACATAAAAACCCCAGATTTTGAAATTTGATTACTTCCTTCTCTTATTCAATTCCACACAGCTCTTAATGATTATCATTTTTTGCATATTCTAAAATAATAGTTTGGTATCTACCATATTATTGAAATTTAGAGCTTAGCAATAGACAAGGGAGCACATATGTGAAGGTCTTTGATGTGCTTGCACAAGAATAGCAAGTTATGCAATCACACCCATCATGGAACCTGCACAGGTTGATCACAGTCCTGGGCCTCTCCAACCACAAATAGCTCAGCCTATGAGATCACAATGCTGACCACACTCAAAAAATTGAAAGTATTGAATTTGGCCTGTATGTACCATGAATATGATTCAAAAATGAAGCACTATGGTAAGTTTGTATTTCTACCTTCTAAATGATGAACAACACTTTCTTCTGAAATGAGAATCCCAACCTTTTCAGAGCCAGATCCCACCTTCTGAAGACTATCAATGAGTGTCTTCTGATATGTGGCATCTGCTTTGCCTATTTCTTTCTCTGCCTTGTCAATAGCACCTTCATGTAAACCAGAATCTCCTGCCAGTAAGATGGAATTTAGCTTTTGCTCTGATCTGATCTTACTGTCATAGGTCTTTTTAAGCCTCTTATTTTGTTGGGTGATAGATTGATCTTGTGACTGCAGTGAATTATGATGACAATCACCTATAGAAGTAGAAAGTCTTAGCTTCACTATATGCTAAAGGGATTTTTAAAAAATAGCCTCACACTTTTATGCTTAAGACTATGCTTTGTTGACTCTGATATATGACCCTGCTTGTAGGAAGAACAGATACCAGTATTCTCCCATACCTTTAGTAAAATAGTATTAATATTATGACTGAAAGGTCAAAGGACAAAACTCCTAACCTGGAGTGTTTTTGACTTCAAGCTATCAAGATGTTGGCTTTTCTGAACCCCACCAACAAGAGTGCAAGAAATTCCCTCTTGATTAACATCAGCATGAAGTGATTCAATTATATTGCTAGTTGCATTGCCAACTTGCCAGATTTTTTTTGGGATGTAACTCTGACTCCAGCACATGCCTGGAAAGCTTATCCACAATCCAGACTGTCAATACAATGAGTAAAATGACTTTAAATCTGCATGATTTTTATATATAAAAAGTACCTCTTCCAGCTTTACTTCCTTCTGTTTCAATCTCCCAAATTTTTGCATCCCAGTTAGGATGCTCAATACATATCAAACTGCACATTTTAATATGTACAGTTTCTGCTACAGGACTTTGGCAGATGTTCTGCAAGAAATGTGCTGTACAGAGACAAAGGATGTGTCTAAGGTGATCATATTCATCAAGCTCTTGAATTTGGTGGTGGGGCTCATGCAAATCAAATTTGAATGGAAGTTGCTGTGCAACAGCTTTTAAATGCAGCCCAAGACCTGTTATTGATAATAGATAAAGATGTATTGAAAAGTATGGCTCTGCTCATGCCTTTAGCTTGTCCACCATGCTGGTCAACAACAATTTGTACAATACCAACAGCATCAGCAAGGTTAGGGCTCAAGGAATGCAAATGTTGCCATCTAAGTTGGCTGTCATATCCCTATATGGCACAGTGCATGCCATCTCTGTATCACTTACAATCAATCCCGATGCTTTCCCAACTTCCTGCTCATCTCCGGGTTTACTCAGGTTCACTCCGGTCTATTTCCATTTTTGTACTTACCTCGTTCTCAGCCACACACTATACTTTTTGTAGTATATCTCTTTGCATTAACTTCCAATTCGTATCCCTTAGTCCTCGTC
>JASFDF010000501.1:0-14630 GCA_036937115.1 Nidularia sp. FH-822889 | reverse complement strand
CTCGATGAGACAGCAAAGGCCTCAATGGCGACTGTACATGCTTAATATCAGAGAAATCGAGTGGAAATGGCGCATAGATTGGCAACTCTTCTCGCAGGCTCTACAAAAAAACTTTGAGCGTAGAATCAAGAACACTGAGTCCTGGTAAAGAAATATCGAGGTCAATAGTATCAGCGTTGCAACACGATCAGTTTGTCCATGTATATTCACTTGCTAGCGGGTGATCAACTGCAAATTTATATATTATTAGCGGGAGTTGCAGAGCGCAGAGGAAAGTACTTACAGTGCAAATATTCTTGATGGGCCGGCGGAAAGCTGTGACAGCATGACAGTAAATACTGGATATACAGCATACGTGTGCCTGAGGTATACTCCACGTTGGACCGCGCGATGTACTTATTAAGCATATTTTTTCGGTGAAAAAGGGTCAGCGAGAAAAGTATAAAAAGAGTAGCAAGATGAGTGAAAAAAGCAAAGCGCCACACTTAAAATTTTAAGACGCCAAAACTTGGAGCTCGAAGTGCACAAGCCGGTAGCGGCAGCCTCGAAGCGCCAACTTCTAAGCGCGCCAAATGTAAGCGCACAACCTCAAAGCATACATCTTCGAAGCGTACAATGCAAACTTCAACCGTACACTGTTGAAGCGCCAAATTCCAAGTGTCAAGCTCCAAGCGCGCACTGAAGCGCTTAGCCCCGAACCATCGGCCTCGGTCCTCGGAGCGCCAATCTCGAAGCGCACAAAACAAAAAATGGAAGCACACAATCTCGAGGGCACAAAGTACAAACTCGACGCAGCAGGAGCCATTATTTTGCACGAAGTTAGAGCAGCTACGCAACACGCGGCTCTCCCCATTCGTACATCTGGGGTTAGTTCAGCCTGCGGGAGATAAGCATGCAGATTGAGTATATATGATGGACGTGCGTCGTCGACGTGACAGGCGCAGGGATATCATGGTACGGGTGGATCTTGGGATTGGAGATATAGATAGTGTTATTTAGAGTTAGGCCCTATGCGTGCGTGCGTAGGTGATTAGCGTTGGGAGAGCCTTGGTTGGAGTTGAACGTGAAACAAAACAGGAGAATTCAGCCGGGCCCGCGCTGGGGGTGATAAGGCTGTTTGTGCTGCATGACGCGCGTGCATCGAGGAAGCGCAATTTGACACGGTTTCGGGACATCTTCAAGCCGGGGATGAGAGAAAAGGGCAGTGTGCAATGTACGTGCATGCGTCGATGAAGCTCTGAGTATAACGCGACACCTTGGGTCATGTGGAAGGCCTGGGAGGGAAAGGCAAAGAAGGAAGCTCATCGCCTGGCTCACAGCTCGATAGGCAAATCAACATCGACATCGGCATCAAAATAGTGGATATCTATTTCCTTGCGAATAGATTCTACATGTGCATCCCGATAGGAGAAGCCCATCATCTTCATCATCATCATCATCATATGGCAATTATCCTGCAAAATAAACTCGGGGAAACGACAAGTAGGGCCAAGGTGATTGACACGTCCAGTGGTGGCGCCAAGACTTCTTCCCAACACGCAGTCAAGATGCAAGCAAGTATAGCACGCTCTTGACGCGACCGCGTTGCGCGTGGACGTAGGAGGGAGCGGGGCGCACATAAATAGGCGGGGAGCGCGTGTAAATAGGCAGCCGTCGCACATAAATAGGCGCAGGCCAGAGTGCACATAAATAGGCGCGTCAGCACTCGTGTGGAGATAGACAGAGGTGGGCCTAGGACGAGTATGAGATGTGGTGGTGAGAAATGATGTCGAGGGTGGATCGCGGGAGTGCTTGACGAGTGCGGAAGCTTCAGGGAATTTGGGTGGTGCTGCGCTTTTTGGCTTTGGCAGCAGCAGCCTGCCAGGTTGAGTACTTGTGTAGAAAGCTAGTTGGAGAGATGGCGGGCGGGCATTGGGGGGTGAACTGAGTTGCATTGTCGTGGGGGGAACGTGATAATAATATTGAAGTGACGGTAGCAGCCTTGAGCTTGTAAATACGGACAACCATCCGAGAGCTATACAGACGCTAGGACTTGACAGTGAACGCTGATAGTGAGCAGCCCCTGGAGTCGACTGTCGGAATCAGCGGTGGACGAATCCAGTCTTCGACAGTGACTCCAGCTCGGCACTTCCCGAACCCTAACCCCAGCCCTCGTGAAAAGTCGGGGACACGTTCCCACGACGGAAGACCCATCGCTGGCGCTGCTCGTCTCTGCTCCGACTCTCCCAAAACACCACCGATGGCGTCCAGAATTGCTACCTCCTCCCTCCGGGCAGCGGGTGAGCCACCCCTCACCTCCCATAATATATCCCACTAACCCCCCGCAGTTCGTCCGCGCGCCTTCGCGCAGGCCGTGCCCCGCCTCCATGCGTGCGTCCTCTGCGTTTTCACCCGGCCCCACCAACTGATTGACCCCCTGCAGCCGCACCATGGCGAGCGCCCCCCCTCCACCCGAAGAACGCGCAAAGGAGATCATCGAGAAGCTCCCTTCGTCGTCCAACCTCATCACCAAGACTGGCACCGCCGTCCTCGCCACCGGCGCCCTCGCTACCGCCATCTCCCAGGAGCTCTACGTCGTGAACGAGGAGACCATTCTCCTTGTTGGCTCGATTATTCTCTTCACTTACATCGGCAAGGTGCGCGTGTTTGTGTTCTGCTTGTTTTTTAGTTGGTATTTACGCGTCACATATGCAGATCGCGCGCGAGCCCTATTCTCAATGGGCTCAGGGGCATATCTCGCGCATCAAGGGTGTCCTCGACTCCGCACGCGCGGAGCACACCGCCGCCGTCAAAGAGCGCATCACCTCCGTAGGTGAGATGAAGGACGTCGTCGGGCTCACGCACGCACTTTTCGCCCTGTCCAAGGACACCGCACGCATGGAGGCGGACACCTTCGTCCAGCAGCAGAAGGTCGCGATCGCCGCGGAGCTCAAGGCTGTACTGGATAGCTGGGTGCGCTATGAGCAGCAGGCGAAGGAGAGCGAGCAGGCAGAGTTGACGAAGACGGTCATTGAAAAGGTGCTCGCGTCGCTGAAGGATGAGAAAACTCAGAAAGAGATTTTGGCGAGTGCTGTGGCGGAGGTTGAGCGTGAGTCCCTGTCCTTGCCTTCTTTTCTAGTTGCTCACCTCCACACAGAACTCGTCAAGAGCAAGGCTATCTAGATTATTATAACTCCACGTCTTCCTCTGTGTGGTTCCGGAAAATCATATTACTAGATGACTTCTGCACTTAATGCCCAACGCGCGAGTTTGAGTGTTAATGCTTCGTGCTTTCGTATCCGCATGTCCCGCGTGTCTTCCCTTTCTTCGCTCTGCACACATTCACACCAAACGTGTTTACCTCGTGCATTTCGTGCTTTCCCATCCTCTCTTCGCGTTCATGCCCTGCGTGCTTTCGTTTCTTGCGTCTCTATCTCTTGCGAGGTCTTCACACCCTTGCGTTTCTCCGACGGTGTATCTTGTGAGTTTCTTTTTCTCGGAATTTACACCCCTGATTCGCGCTTTGCTTTCTACTATCATTTCTTCGTTCTTTCGTGTCTTTCTACTTTTCGCATCTTCGTAAGTTCCTGGTTCTTGCTATGATTACTTCCTTCATTGGTGTCTTGCTGTTTTTCGTGTCTTTCTTGCTTTCCACGTCCGCCTGCTTCTCATGCTTTCTCGCTTTTTGTGTCCTGTTTGGTGCTTTCTCACTTTTCGTGTCTTCGTGCCTTTTGTGTCTTCCTGCTTGCTTTCTGTATCCTCCTGTTGAGTTTTCGTGCCTTCGTGCCTCCCACTCCTTCGCCTCTTTCTATCTCGTCTTCGTGCTTTGTTCGTGCCCGCTGTCCTGCCCTCGAGTCACGTGGGCGTTGTTTTCCCTGCATTACATGCTTTTGTTTCCTCATTTCTCAATCTCTCCGCGCTTTCCTATCGTGTCGTTGCAAACACGCGCCTAAGAGTCTTTGTATGCATACCCTCGCATTTGCGTGCTTCGTATTTTCCATCTTACCCCCTGCACCTGTACATGTGCAACCAGCCATCGTTCGCTCTCCCGGTCTGGTGTCCTCCTGCTATCACCCTGGCCTTTGTCTGCTTTCACTAACCTCCGCCGGTTTTATTCTGCATTCTTCAGGCCATTGTTCGTTCTTATTCTGAGTCTGCGACCTGCTTGTGCTTGTGCTGCATATGCTCGGTAGGGTGGGTGTGCCCTTGTTGGTGCGTGTGCTCTTGTAAATGCCTCTGCTTCGGTTGGTGCATATTTATGGTGTCGTTGTGTCTGCTAACGTTGGCATTCCCTTGCTGGCATTGGCGCACCTGCTCTTGTTGGTGTGCCCACTGGTCCTGTTGTATTTGCTGGTGTTGGCACACCTGCTCATGCTCATACTCATGCTTATGTTTGTGCCCCGGCTCCTTGTGCCACTGCTTTTTGTGCCCCTGCTTATGCTTGTTTCCCTGATTATGCACATGCCTTTTTAGTTTTAATTTTTAATTTAGCAGATTTACATGCAACAAGTGTTGCTATGTACCAGCATGGGTCATGCCACTTCAGTGAAGGGGATAACTGGGACAGCATAAGTAAATGAACTGCAAGAAAGTGGGACTGCAAGGCAGTCTGAGTAATGGTAGTGTATATAGCTGCAAAGTTCAAATTTTAGTATAGGGTAGGAGAAAATGGTTGGCTAAAAAGCTGGGAAACCACAATTCTAAGGGTTTAAACACTGTTCTCAGGGCCTTCATCAGAACATTGAGGTACCACAATATGATTTATGCATGAACACCCCTTGTTACAAATTTCCTATATGAGTAACCTGTTATGCAACATCCTTTTCTTTATTTAGAACAGTTATCACATGAGTAGCTATACTTGGACTAGCCAACAATACCAGTAGTTATACTTAGTACATCATGCACAGACCATCATAGATTACTATAAGTAGGCTTCTGTACTCTGGTCTTGTTCCTTAAGCTTGACCTAGACAAATATAGCCTTTGTGACAACTTCACTCAAACCTCTTAGACCTAGTCTAGAGGCTCATCAAACCTAAGTTTCTCCTAGACAGAGACTTAGCAACTTGACAGCTGTCCTTTGTTGAACAGGAAGTGTGTCTTATCTTGAACTCAGGAACCTAACACATGGTTTCACTGCTGTTAGACTGAACTCAGAACCCTGAATCTACAAACCTTACCTTGAACCTATAACAAAGGCTTAATTGCCATAACAAAAGGCTTAGCATTATACCTGTCTTATCTAAGATAGACATCACCAGAATTCTTTGACACCATGTCTCAAATCTTCAGAGCACCAAACTCTGACTCAGAGAAAGAACACTTGACCTACAAAACCCCAGAACCCCTGACCTCAGATGATGACACATCCCTGTCAAGTGCTATCACTTTTGGTCCAGAAGAAACTCCTGAATATCAACCTATAGCATTGATTGAACTCACAGAACTCCCCAGAATCCCAATACCACAGATTGAAATGGCTGATACCACAATTGGACAAACTGAAACCCAGGAAAATACCAAAGAAGTGAAGCTGGGGACCCTAGCATACTTCAATGGAGACAGAACCAAGACAGAGGAATTCCTCACAGATACTGCCCTCTACCTTGCTGGAAACAACAAGATTTATGACAATGACAAAAAGAAAGTACATTTCATGCTTTCTTACATGAGAGGAGAATCCACTGGAAAGTGGAAAAACTTCAAAGTCAAAGAGTATGCCATGCCTGATGAAGAAGAAAAAATGAAACTCTTCCCAAAATATCACAACTTCTTGAAAGAATTCAAGAAAGCCTTTGAAGCCTCTGACACAGCTGGAGAAGCATGCCTCCAGTTGAAGAACCTCCAAATGACTGGAACTGCTGATGAGTACATCATGGAATTTTAAACCCTAGCAGCAGAGTCCAACCTTAAAGAGGACACCAGTCTGATCGAATACTTCATGGAAGGACTGAAGCCCAGTCTTCTCACAAAGATTCATAACAAAGACGCCATCCCTTCTACCATTGAAGACTGGTACAAGTTTGCTGCCCAGTATGACAACAATTACAGGCACAGAGCAGCAATTACTGCCAGAATCAGGAACCAAAGAGGAAACCCAAAGGATAGTGGAAAATGCTTCCACATTCCCTGATACACCCTGACCCCAGTCCCTACCAAAAAGGATCCAAAGGCCATGGATATTGACAAAATATCTATCAGCAGACT
Source organism: Nidularia sp. FH-822889 (assembly GCA_036937115.1). NCBI lineage: Eukaryota > Fungi > Basidiomycota > Agaricomycetes > Agaricales > Nidulariaceae > Nidularia > Nidularia sp. FH-822889. The sequence continues at coordinate 8,441 of JASFDF010000501.1, read as the reverse complement.
CACAGATGAATAATGAACCAATCTGATGAAAAAAGGAGGCTGTTTCTGATGCCATGAAATAGGACACTTATCATGAGACTGCACTAAGTATTCTAGGAACTCCCAGAATGCTTCAACTAATACTTTGCCACCCCAGAAAAGGAACTACAAAGACATGGTGGCTCACATTAGAGCTATGATGGGAGAATTGTCTGAAAAAGACAAAGAAAAAGCTTATGATGAAATTGAGAAACAGGGTTTTTAAAGTGGTGGACTAGGCCAACACTAGCTTCACCTTCTATTACTATCTCAAATGTAATTGTAGCTATCAAGAATCAAAACTCTATGAACATTGATGCTAAAATTACTGAGAGAAAAGTCAGAACAAACCCTCTCATTGACTCAGGAGCTGGAGGAATCTTTTTAGATCAAAAGTTTGCAGAACAAAATAATCTGAAAATGGAACCTTTAGATAAACCCATCACAGTGTACAATGTGGATAGAACCTGAAACAAGAAAGGAAAAATTACACACTATACCTGGCAAAAACTTCACATTGGAGAAGTGAAATTCTGAACTCAGTTCCTGATATCCAGCCTTGGCAAAGAACAGATGATTCTAGGGCTTTCCTGGCCATCCTAGGTAATCCCAAAGATTAACAGATATGATTGCACCCTGGAAATCATTCCCTCTCAAATCAAACCAGACTTCTCTGAGATTGTCAGAAAATCCAGAGAAAATGACAAGAAACAAAAGGAAACAGTCACAGTTACAACCCCAGTCTTACCCCAAAAAATCACCATAGAAGAAGTCAAAGATGAGGAGCCACTCCTCATCAATGCCTTTGTTCTTGGAGATAGCATGGCATGTGCTTTGGAAATATCTGAATCTCTCCCAGATTCTTTTGAATATACCTTCATTAGGGCAAAAACCTCTGTCTCTCAAATTTTAGCATTACAAGTTGAGAAAAAAGAGAAAAAACCTATTGAAGAAATGATTCCTGAAAAGTACCACAAATTCAAACCAGTCTTTCAGAAGAAAGAATCTGAATGATTTTCTCCATCCAGACCCTATGATCATGCCATTGATCTGAAACCAGAATTCATACCACAGGATTGCAAAATTTACCCTTTGACACCAGCTGAACAGAAACTCCAAGATGAATTCCTTGAATAAAATCTCAGGAAGAAGTACATCTGACCATCAGAATCCCCTATGTCCTCCCCATTCTTCTTTGCATCAAAGAAAGAAGGAGCCTTTTGACCCTGCCAAGATTATTGATACCTAAATAACAGCATGATCAAGAACACTTACCCACTCCCATTAGTAAGTGATCTTGTGAACAAACTAAAAGGGGCAACAATATTCTCTAAGATGGACCTTCAGAATGGGTACAACAATGTTCAGATCAAAAAAGGAGACCAATAGAAGGCAGCCTTGAAGACAAACACAGGGCTGTACAAACCTGTCAAGTCTCATTCTAAAGGGTAAATAGGAACTAGAGGTTATATGCTACAATAGCACTATGTCAGAAAAATGTCAGAAGTAATGTCAGAGGGATTTCCAACTGTAATACTAAAGATAAGAACTGTTGGCTTCAGCTTATGTGCTATGCCCTTCCAGTTCTTGTGGGTTCTAACTTAGTAAATGATCCACATGTCAGAAGATAGTTACTGGGTGTCAGAAGAGTGTCAGAGACAAGAAAAGATATTGATGACTTGAGTCCAAGTCTAGTGTTGAGGACAAGATAGGACTAGTTGACATAAGTCAACTAGAAGAAAAGTTGGAAGGGGGTCAGAAGGTCAGAAGTGAATCAGAAAGACTAGTATTAAATTAGTCAGAGCACTAGAGGTGATCTTAGTCAATGGGTGGATTGGAGACTATAGTACAGAACAGAGCTACTTAAATACAAGTATAGCTAATTGTAATAATAAAAGCAGAAGTATCAATCCTATAGTTACAAGGAATAATAAAAGTCCTTGACACATAATAAAAGTAGCAGAAGCAAGAGCAGAAGTGTAACTGAGCAGAGGCATACTTAGAGATGGTAATTGTATCATGAGTGTCAAATAATAAAAACAATATTTTGGAGATTAGCAATGAATGGAAACAGGTGGAGAATGTTGGAAGCATAGTGGGGTATAGAATGCAGAGTCTGAAAATGTCAGAAGATGTCAGGAAATATCACAGATGTTACAAAACCAGCCATCATGTTCTTCAGACTATGCAACTCCCCTGAAACCTTCCAGGCATTCATGAATGATGCCTTCAAGGATATGATCAATGAAAGATGGGTTGTCATCTATATGGATGACATCCTTATTTTCTCTAAAAACTAAGATGAACACCAAACATAAATGATTCATGTTCTGGAATAATTATGACAACATGATCTATATTTGAAACCAGAAAAGTGCAAATTTGATACACAAGAAATTGATTTCCTTGGTCTTGTCATCAGGCTAGTAATTGTGGCAATGAATCCTGCAAAACTTGCAGGAATCCAAGACTGGAAAACCCTAACAACAGTAAAAAGAGTACAATCCTTAGGATTTGGAAACTTCTACTGAAAGTTCATCAGCCATTATTCAGAAATAGCATGACCCCTGAATGGTCTCGCCAAAAAGGACAAGAAGTTCAAATGGACTCCTGAATGCCAAGAAGCATTTGACAAACTCAAACAGAAATTCCTTGAGAAACCAGTCTTGTCTATCCCTGACACAAATAAACTGTTCCCAATTGAATTGAATGCTTCCAAGTGGGCTACAGGAGCAGTACTGAAGCAACAGGATATCAATGGTGACTGGCACCTATGTGTATACATTTCTCACTCCTTTTCTGCACCAGAAAGGAATTATGAAATATATGATCAAGAACTCTTAGCAATTGTAAGAGCACCTGAGACTTGGCACCATTACCTCCTTGGAATACCTTTTTCCAACAACAATCCTGTCAGATCACAAGAACCTGACATACTTCCAAATAGCACAAAATCTGAATAGATGCCAAGCAAGATGGAGTCTATTCTTATCAGAATTTAACCATAATTTAATCCATACACCAGGATCAAAGATGGTACAATTGGACACCCTTTTCCAGAGAGAAGATCTTTGCCCAGATGAAGACACAGACAACAAGGATGTGGTCATGCTCCCAGACCACCTCTTTGTGAAAGTAATTGACACAGACCTCCACTCTACCATTGCAGAAGCTGCCATGAAAGATGATCTCATGACAGGTGTGATCACTGCTCTCAAGACAGAAGGAGGTCCCCTGATCAAGTCTGCCCTCTCTGACTGGAAACTTGAAGATGGCATTGTATTCTTTTGAGAAAAATGTGATGTACCAGACAATGAAGAACTCTAAAGAAACATTGTGAAACAATACTAAAAAAGGTAGGTAGTCTGTAGGTACAACTACAATATATTTGCTATACCACCTTACAGACTGTTCACAACTTCTTAAGTTTGTGGGGGCAAGTCTGAAATGAGTTTGTATTTGAAAATGCAATACAAAATGCACAAGTTATGATAGAAAAGATGTTTGATACTATGCTAGCTAGATGTAGTGAATGGTCTTCCTTTTCACTAATCTAGCTACAGACTTGTTGAGATGGTCCTCCTGTCTCTAGAGCTGGCAAGGTCACTTTGTTCTAAGTGTAGATAGGCTTCTTCTCAATATAATCTCTTAATCTCCAAGGGTGGTCTTCCTTCCCTTACAGATACTAATAGACTCTCTAAAACTAACTAGGGATGGTCTTCCTTTCCCTTTAAATTCCCTAAAGTACAGTGGTCTTCCTTCTGTCTTTGGGTGAAGATTCCAGGAGATGGTCTTCCTTTCTCCTGAAATTGCACTTTTTACTAATTAAGTCAGATGGGATGGTCTTCCTGTCCCTCAGACTTCTCAAATTACTAACACAACTTCAGGACTTGGTTCCAGAACTTAGTTGTGGTGTCCTTAGTTTATCTCTCTCTTAGAATAGGATATAGATTGGTTTTTGCTCTCAAAATACTAACTCTAGCTAGCATGTCTAACTTCAAAACCAAACTGGAATCAGCTTGTATCTCTTGACTTAGCATTGCAGGAGCTAAGGGGCTTGTTACTGCAGTCTGTGTTGACTACATATCTGAGAAACTCATCCATTTGGGTTTCTCTTATCTCTTGTCAGTGCCTTGTAGTCTCTCCTACTTAGATAGCATAGTCCAGTATATTTCATTTATTATTATCTATGTCCTGCCTTGTTAAAATAACATCTCAGCAAGGGACAAAATGTTATAAAGGTGATAAATGAGTGAAGATACAAGCTGTAGACTATGTCATTTATAAGTAAATAAATGAAACAAACTGAGTACAAATATACAAAACTCATACACCAATTAAAATGGGCAGTGCACTGCTCCAGCACTTACTCCTTTCCTATCTGGGTAACATGGTAAGCTTGTAATTATTCCAACATGCCTGTATATGATTATCACTATGATCTTCTTTTGTGTGAGGTTTTACTCTGTCCCCTTTTCTCACTTTGTGTTTGACTGTTAGGGTTCATGTCTGATGCCAAACAACATCACCATTGCCTTGGTTTGGCTGTGCTATAGCCATTCCCAGTCATGACTTAGCCATGTCAGTTCCATCCAGGCTCTGGATGCCAGTACTATATTCAGCACTGCTGTGCTCTAGGTTTTTCTTTATTCTAGCTAGCCTGTTTTCTCCTGTACTTAGGACTTTGTTGTTGTACTCTATTCTGTCATAAATAGTTGTTTTCACTAATATCATAGCTTAGGTGCTGAGATGTGGTTTTCTCCTAGTGTTTAGGTGTAGATCCACCTAGGGCATATCAATACCATGTTTCACAACCAAAAGGACACCTGGGACAATACAGAACCCTTGAACTGGTAAAACAAGAATACTGGTGGCCAGAAATGTATACCCTTATTCAGATGTATGTTGAAGGATGTGCAGCCTGTCAACAAATGAAGGTTAACACACACCTAACAGCACTGCCAATAACACTGATTCCTGCACCAATAGAAGCATATCTGTTCTCCCATATAACAATGGAACTGGTAACTGATTTAACCAAAAATAACAGAGATGATTCAATATTGGTCATGGTCAATCACTTGACTATGAAGGGGGTGATTTTAATCCCCTGTAACAAGAAAATTGATACACTCAGGATAGCAAACCTCATTTTAGACAATGTATACCAATGATTTGGACTTTCCCAGCAAATCCTTTCTGACAGAGACCACTGATTTGCTGCCAATGTCTTCCAAGAACTTGGAAGATCCTAGGAATTGAACTCATAATGAGTACAGCATATCACTCTCAGACAGATGGAGAAACAGAACAAATCAATCAGGAAGTTGAAGTTTACCTTCAAATGTTCTGCTCAACAATCAGGAGACCTGGTGTCATCCTGTTCCAGCTGTCACTTGTCACCATCCTGTCACACCCTAATTCATCACAAATTCAAGTCCTCACAGCTGAGCTTCAGCTGTATTAGCCACACCATGGCCAACAACATATTTCAGATATCCTGTATCTAGTTTTCATTCTCCACTAGTCTTCATTCTCTACTAGTCTCATTCAAGTTCTTATCTTTCATCTCCACAAAGCCTTTCAGTTAGCTCTCTTGGTATTCATACATCCTCTGTTTATCTGACCTTCTCTCCATATATTAGTTACAACCTTATCTCTACTTCCACATGCTTTGTATGTTTAAATTGGACTAGTATTTAATGGCTTATCTATAATAGTAGTATATAAGCAGTAGTATTCAAACTGTACTTTTTCAGTTTGTTAATTGTATTGTCAATCCACTTCCTGGCTTGATACAATCCTTCTACTCTCTCAATCCCCTGTCAGATACTTTGGCCACTCCAGCCAAGCTTTGGCTGATCATTGGCCAAACCATTGTTTCTCTCTGACAAGCTGAGCTCTTGTTATTCATTCTTACCTTTTGTTCTTATTATCTCCTACTCTAAATACAGGACTTGGATAGTGGGTGGTGCAGCACATAAGCTGAAGCCAACATCCTACATTGTCTAGCAACTCTAGGTATCATAGGACTTGTTTCTTGGCTGTACTGTCCTTCTTGTCTTGCTGTGTTCAGGTCTTGACACCTGGCAAAATCTGCTACCAATGGCAGAATTTGCTCACAATAACAGGGAACACTCAGCCATGAAACAAACCCCATTCTTCCTCATGATGGGATACAACCCCAAATCTATTCCCAGAATCACTGATCTGACCAACAACCCTAGTGTGAAACAATGCATGGACACCCTAAAATGAGCATGAGAAGAAGCTGCATCAATGCATGAACTTGCTTGACAAATGGTTCTACAACAAAACTGGAAGAACTTCAAACCCTTCACTATTGAACAGAAGGTGTGGTTAGAAGCAAAAAACTAAAGCTTCTATACCAGACAAGAAAGCTTGCTACAAAACATGAAGGACCCTTTGTCATTAGCCAATTGCTTGGACCCTTAACATACAAACTAAAACTTCCAGAGTAATGGCAAATCCACCCCATCTTCCATGCAGCACTTCTCACACCATACCAGAAAAATGAAGCACATGGACTAATTTTCATAGAACCCCTCTTGACCTAATTGATGGAGCAGAAGAGTATAAAGTTGAAGCAATCATGGGACACAGGAAGTGAGGAAGAGGCATGCAGTACCTTGTGAAGTGGTGGGCTATCCCACAGCCTCAAACAAGTGGTTTGCAGATTCAAATCTCTGGGACTCCCTGGAGATCCTAAAAGGATATAAGGAGAAGAATCAGTTGCTGTAAAGGGCTCAGAACAGCAATGATAACTGACTGCCACTCCCATAACCACCACTATGCCTTCCACTCCTGTTAAAACACCCATCTCCTTGAAAGTCACCACATTTGTCACCCAGCAGTGTAAAAGCTTGCTTGGAGACCTCACTTAAGTCACTGTCCTCATGAGCAAGGTCACAGCACAGGGCAGCAAAGCTCTCATGGCTCTCATACAGACCATTCATAATCAACAAGAGCAGCACAACAAATGTAACTACTCCTAGATGCACAGATCTGAGACATTAATGATGCATTAGAAGCAGCCATTGTCTATGGACTCTGGAATTTCATCAGACCCCAGGATACACCTGTAAGAAGAAGTGTGTGCTTTTTATGCATGCATTCTCCTGGATCCCAAGAGTTTCCCATCTGTGTTGATGTTACTCTGACTGTAGAATGAACATCATTCCCATACTGACACTCTTCCAAACATACAAAGACATAGACAATGCCTGCATTTGCCATCAACTGAGGACAGCTGGGTCACTATGCCTCTAGTTATAGAAATTTCAGATGCAGAATCTGCTGATGAACTGCACCTGTAGATTATGTTACAAATTTCCTATACAAGTAACCTTCTATGCAACATCTTTTCTTTACTTAGAACAATTACCACATGAATAGCTATACTTAGACTAGCCAACAGTAACAGTAGTTATACTTAGCATACTACACACAGACCATTGTAGATTACTATAAGTAGTACTCTGTACTCTGGTCTTGCTCCTTAGCTTGACCTAGGCTAATATAGCCTTGTTAACATCTTCACTCAACCCCTTGAACTTTGAACCAACTCAAACCTCTTAGACTTTGTCTAGAGGCTCCTCAGAACCTAAGCTTCTCCTAGATAGAGACTTAGTGGCTCAACAGCTGTCCTTGACAACAGGAAGCATGTCTATTATCAAACTCAAGAACATAATGCATGGTCTCACCACTGTTATAACAAACCTAGAAATCCCAAACTAATGAACTTTGCTCTTGAACCCCTAGCAAAGGCTTAACTGCTGTAACAGATTACCCATCTTATTACCCTTTACAGGGACTACCTGACTGTGCAGATGAGGCCAACTACAACTTCCCTGATGACACCATTGCAAATATGACTGGAGAACAGCATTAGTGTTTCAAGTCCAGAGAACTTGATCATAAGAGGGGGATAATGTTACAAATTTCCTATACAAGTAACCTGTTATGCAACATCCTTTTCTTTATTTAGAACAATTATCACATGAGTAACTATACTTGGACTAACCAACAATAACAGTAATCCTATACATGAAAAGAGAATGGCCTTTTGTCCCTGAGTTTATTAGTCAGTATTAGTCAGTAAGGACCCTTTAGTCAGCAGATGACTAATGATAGAGGCACCACAATCCCATAGTGGCATTGCTTGCCCACGAGTCATGTGCTGCTTGGAGATCCTGATGTCGATCTCCACTCATGTGTTCAGCCATGCATTTTCCATGAGGCAGACAACATTGGACTGTGTGTGTTTATTGCTGTCTTCCTTCCTTCCCCTCTTCCTCTACTGTGACTTCTGTCTGTTTTGCTGCCTATCCTAAGGTAAATCATATATTTTGCATGCTATAAGCTATTTGCCCTTCTAAGAATTAAGTTTAGCATTACTCTCC
>JASFDF010000500.1:0-17491 GCA_036937115.1 Nidularia sp. FH-822889 | reverse complement strand
TTTCAGAAGACACTAGTGGGGAAAGTTCTATCTTACCGTACACCAGCAGAAAAGGACATCCTGAATTTCTTACATATGAATCGAGGAGATGGTGGAGCAAATCATGAAGTAACGCACAGGTTTCCGTAAACACCAACTGAAGCTGTCGTTTTCAGTTCACCGTTCAACCAGCGTGCCGGATTAAAGACATGCGAATCTTCTCCAAAGACCGCCTTATTCCTGTAGAATGCCTTGTTATTACTCAAAAAATCACAGGAAAGTAGAGAAATGGACGGGCCTATTGTAAGCATTGATGGAGCTCATGACCTTCATGCCTTTCGGGATCGGTAATTCAGTGATCACTTCCCCTGAGCTCGTGATGATTGGCGTTGACAGAGGTAAAACATCGTCATTCATAGCTTGTCTCCAAGTAAAATATGCAACGGGGTGGTAGCGTAATGATTCCTGGCGTTCAGAACAGTCAAACTAACGGTTTGAATACAAGCAACAGAGTCAAGTGTACACAAACCTTAATCACTGCGGTGAGATAAGGCATGGCTTCGAAATCCGTTGCTGTGAAGCCAGTCTGTCCTCGGGACTCGATAGCCTTTTCGGCGGTTCGTATCTCAAGGCGAAGTTTGTCTTGTATGTCGAGATGCAGGGCAAGCTCCAGGAGTGTCCAACTCAGCTGATTTGCTGTGGTTTCGTGTCCAGCGAGCATGATCGTACTATTTATACAGGTATTGTGGGGTCAAATGGAAATGCATTGAAGGAGAATATCCTACCGCATCTGAGCTAGCATTTCCTCTTCACTCATCTTCCTAATATCGTTTTCAGAATTATTTGCTTTAACTAAATGCACCGAAATCCCGTTCAGAGATCGAAAAGAGTCCATAAGATGTGGTACTTGCCTAATAAACTCATAAGATCTCGATTGCCCTTGCCATTGAGTAAATCATCAGCCTTGGTGTCGACAAGAACCTTAGCCACTTCGTTCGCCAATATTCCTGTTTTGCGCGGACGATCCAATCTGGCGCTTGGTAAATGATCAACCAAAAAGGTAAGGACTGGAGTAGGGATATATTGCATTAGTTCTTGGGAGAAGATAGTCGCTTTTGTCGGAGACCCAAAAAGACCTGCACTATTTCATGGCATTAGTCCACAAATTGAAATATTGGAAAGTCGGTTTACAATAAGTTGTTATAAGCTTTGCGAAGTGGATTTTCATCATTGTCCATTGCTCCGAATTTGTAATCAAATGCGGCTTTGCGAATATAAGCCAAATGAAGCGTAATGACAAATAAACGTAGTGCACCTTCTCCGATAGCGTCCAGAGCAGCGCGAGAAATCCACTGTGGAATATCAATGATAGCAGTCTCATTGGACGCCATGGACATCATATCGCGCCATTTCCCAGATACCTTCGCAGTATTTTTTGAACGTCGAAAGGCGATTGCCTAACAGAAATGTAATACTGACCTGAGATGCATAGTTTGTGAATAATGGTACGAAAGCCTTGGTTTCAGGAGCGCCGAATGCGGGCAGCATGACTTTCCGTTGACGTTTGTGGGCATCCTCTATGAATCACGTAGGTACGAGGTCGAATTCAGTTAAGGAGAAGATGTATTCACGCACCATCTGCCCACGTAACGCCTTTCCCATTGACCAGTCGGGAAAATTCACGGCGGGATGGCTCCTTGCGGAATCTATACCCTGAGCTCTGGTAGATGTACTGAAGGGCTTTCGGGTCGGATATTAAAAGGCGATCTTCCTGGTAGAGATTTCACATTTAGCACCAGAGGTTGTATAACTCCATTCGCAATAACATACCCCAAACGCGCCCTTGAACTTGACGACATCCCCATAGGCAGCTTGCCACTTGAACTCAGTCTGTTGGGAGATCGTGAATATGGCCCAAGAAATAGAGTATCAGCCACATGACGGCTACATACCTCTCCTACTTGCTCATGGAAAAGGTCATATAGGTTGCCTAGATAATGGATGTGAGTCTTCCTCAAACTTGTATAGATAAAGATCAAGATAATCACCTAGAAGAAATGATTCTGGCTTGGGCCCCGGGACGTGCGCAACCGAAATGCGAAAGAATCGTCGATAGACCAAATACAGAGTCAAAAAAGTGGTCAGTGAGGCCACGGAATGGCCAAGAGTGAGAGTCATGATAAGCTTAAACAAAGAGCCGCTTAGAGGTTGTTTCCAATTTCATGCTCCATTGCTATATAGTGAATCCGAGTCTGAATTCTTTCCTAGCCGTCTTGATGGTGAGAACATGACAAAAGCCACCTGACAAAACGGGCGTGCAATAAAGGCGTTTGGAGAAACATTGTCATTTGACAGGAATTAGCTCCATGCAGTTAAGGGGAAGGTTGAAGTATCTCTACAACATGTCTTCGATTGATAGCAACGTTCGATTGGTGGTTCTCCTGCGGGAAAAAGCGGTTTACTTTAGACTATACACTTATGATAGAATCACGCCCACAGTAACGCATTAAATAATGACCACATGCATACAAAGGGACTAGATGCACACTTAGATCTATATTCTCCCCGCTCCAAAGTCGTGGTATTGGTATTTCAAGCGTTCAGCGTTCAGCACCTACTAGTAGTATTCGCACTACGACACCGATCGAATTCCATGAGGGACAGGGCAGATGTTGGCTAGAAAAATCCCAGAAAAAGAAACTTTCATGTACGAACGTCGCAGCCAAAGCCAACCATTGAAAAACAGTTCAGAGAGTATCACTGGCATTTGAAGAGAGCAGCATGAGGATTCATTGACGTGTTTGACCTTGGTTCGATGGTGACCAGAGGGCGAGACGATGAATTCAATGTCACGGGTACGTAATTCAATGCCTGAGAACAAGATGAGAATCAAACTGCTGCGGTTCCCTAATGCCGCCGGGCCGAGCTGCCGCTTTTGATTTGTCCCCTTCAACTTTGCAACTTCGTCGAATTCAAACTTGAAAGAACTTTCAAATGTACTGCTAACTTCACTTCGTTTCCAGGCTGAACTTTCGACCTCATTGGTGCTAAAAATTTGATCTTTGTTCTACAAGGAACTCTCTGGATCCCTGTCATTCAATCTTGACTCTTGTACCAGTAGCAACGAGAGATTTCAACACAAAAAACTAGCTTAGTATGTAAGTTCAGTTAGCACTATCACCAAGCAAAATATTCTTAATACTTCGACCCCATGCCCTATAAGAATATGGGAGGATATCCGTAACGCAGAGCACTTCAGCAGTGCTCTAATATTGTCGAAGTAATCGTCTCCTCGACTGCGCTGCTCTCACAAATCCCAAGTAATAATGTCACCGAGGTCTGGTGACAAAGTTTATATTTTTAAAACCTTGGATCGAGCTAACTGTCTAGCTTTTCACACTGACTACGTCTAATATGAGGTTCTCGAATTCACTGATGACGTCTCCATGTGCCATTTGTCCTGTCTTTGGTGAGTCGGTACTAGAAAAGCACGAAACTTTCTAAGACTCGACCACTTAGTAAGTCAAGGACGCCGCAGCATAACGTCGACCGTTTCTCCTATTTCGCAGGCCCCGGCATTCGTACATAGCCATCTCAAAATTCTGGTTTGATAGCATGCCGCTCAAGCCAAGGCGTTGAAGTAGTCAGCCCTTTCCTTCCGTCGGGATCAAGCCTATAGATATCCCACCGGAACGCCACGGTCGCCGCGTCATGATTTCGTCCATGTCGCATATGTCCGACTTCGGAGAAGCCTCCGCTTCTAATACTTCAAAAAAGTTGGTGTGGGACTTATTTCTCTACTCTTTGCTGGGTGTCCAATTTTTATTTTTACTATAGACCACTAGGCAGCAATATCGACAGATGAAGTTTCACTACGTCCTTGCCATTTCTATCTTCCTATCCACCAGCGTCGATGCACAACGCGGCTTAACAGTCAACACGCAGCAGGGCGACGTGCTAGGTACGTTCGCCGCCCCCACCGTGCGCCAATTTCTCGGCATTCCTTTTGCGATTGCAAAACGCTGGGAAGCTCCCAAGACTCCCCCTCATCGAGTCGGAATCTTCCATGCCACGAAATTCAGTGACTCGTGTATCCAATCGCCTACACCTCCCAACGTGGAATTTTTGATCCTTACGAATAACCAGGCTGCGGGGCTAAACGTCACCGAGTCTGAAGACTGCTTGACCGTAAATATATGGTCACCATCGATAGAAAGAAAACAAAATACGGCTGTGATGATTTGGATATATGGAGGTGGGTACGAGTTTGGAACGGCAAGCAATTTTCTTTTTTCAGTGAAGCATAACACATTGAACCAATAAAATTATATTAGAGCAATCTGGACATCTACAACGGCACACACTTTGTGCGAGACAACGACGACATCACCATCATCACGTTCAACTACCGCATGAATATCTTCGGGCAGCCAAATGCCCCTCAGCTAGCGAGCAAAACCAAATCCCAGAACTTCGGGCTCCTTGATGTGGATGCTGTTGTACAATGGGTGCACGATAATATACGTAATTTTGGAGGCGACCCAGAGCGCATCGTTTTGTTTGGGCAGAGTGCAGGAGGAGGTGCTGCGGATGCGTATACGTTTGCGCATCCGCATGATACGATGGTGAAAGGTATGTATCGCGCGTCAAATTTCGGAAGTTAGTGTTGATAGTGTTCCATGGCAGGAATGATTCAGCAATCTGGAAGGTCTGCCTCTTCCAATATATCTGAGTATTAAAATCATCATGACTTACAACATTTCCAGCGTCCCCATTGCAATTTTCCGTGTCACAGCCCCTGATTCAGTTCTGGATCCTACTCCATGGAACACCGTCGCAGCTGTTGTTGGTTGTGGAAACGGTAATTAACCAAAGGAAACTCAATACCTGTGTACTTGTTGATTTTACGTACCCAGCTACAACACTTGCCCAATTCTCATGCATGCAAGCAGTCCCATTCAGGACTCTGGAGAATGCGGTACTGAGTACCAATGCCCAATTTAACTATGTCGTAGATAGTAAGCGCCTTTTTTTGATATTATTCTTTCACTATCACTGACCTTAAAATGTCAAGATATCAACCTCTTCTCGGACTACTTCCAAAGATCCGCAGCTGGTAATTTCAGCCGCGTTCCCGTGCTAGCCGGGAGCACCGAAAACGAGTTCGATATCTTCGTGGCCGCGCAGGAGGTTATAACTTCGGGCGTCGTAGTGCCGGTCCTTACAGAGGTTCTGGCCGATATTGACACCCAAGTAAAATTTTCTCCGAATATGCATGATCCTATTGACTCATTGACGATGTATTTTAGATGTTCATCACTTGCAAAGTCGGAAACACTACGCTAGATCGCGTCAATGCTGGAGTTCCGACGTGGAGATATCAATACCAAGGTCTTCCACCGTTTCATTATCCTCTCATCTAGATTTGTCTGACGAATAAATCCCTACATAGCTGTCTTCCCAGACATATCCACATTCCCACACCTCCGATCCTACCACTCTTCCGAAATTCCGCTCGTCTTCGGTACCTACAACGCCAGCGGCCCCGGGATCGCACCCACGCCCACCGAAATCGCCCTCTCAAAATACATCCAACGCGCCTGGGTGGCCTTTGCCCGCGACCCCACGCACGGGCTGCTGGACTTCGGGTGGCCGATGTATAACCCGAACACGACGAGCCTCGCGCAGCTGGGGAACGTGCAGAACGCGACGGGGGTGGTGTTTGCGCAGGGGGGGATGCTGGATTTTAGTTGTAGCCAGGTGGGCGTGTTGGGAGAGATTGCGGCGCAGTTGGGGGGGCTGTTGCCTGGTGGAGGGGGCGTGCTGGGATAGCCTGGAGTTGAGGCTCCGCGCATTTGCGGGCATAGTGTGGTTGTGTAAAAAATGCTTTATGGAATGAAATAATTTTTTGAGATTTCATGAATGGGTTTTAGGCGATAGAGCATGAAGCTGCATTGTATTCCAGCCACGCCACGTCCAAGCACAAGGGCGAAAGCCAATGCGCGCACTGCACGTGAGGACGCGTTCATTGTCCTTGTTTGGCGACCCATTCAAGATGCTGTATGAGGAAAGTTCCCTTTGATAGCGGCCACCACCTACTACTGCACATTAGTCGCACGCTCATTGTGATTCGGCTAGACGCCATAACAGGTCAGTTATATTGCTGCTTGAAATGCTTATCTCGAGCGCGTGGTGCTCTCGCCTTCTTTTACCCGGGCCAAAGCAGCGTGCCAGGCCACCGGGGGAGATAGATATAAAGGAGGGCAGGGATGGATGGATGGATGGTGAGCAGCATCCACATCCACTCCTACAAACGACTTCCGCATACTTTCCTCATCATGGCATACACCGATAGCACTGTAAGCCCTCGCCAATAGTATGCCGTGGTTGGCTCTAACGCTGTCATATAGTCATTTTTAGTGATGTGCATGCCACCTGGCTTGTCGCAGCTGCCTTCTGTCACTTCCGTGATACGAGAGAGAGCCAAGGTCAAGTTCGAATCCTCCCCTCCTTCTCGGTCGTCTTCGTTCAGCAGCGACGAGGACGAGTGCACGCTGAGCGGCTTCGGGGACATCTCGCTCTCGAACGACAACTTCCTCCCAGGCCACCCGTGCGCGTTGACATTGACGCCGATAAAAGTAGTGGGCCAGAGGGGAAGGAGATCGCCTCCGCCAAAAGTACGCGACCTCTCGGCGTTTGTTAACGATGTGCATTTGTTTTCGTGGCTGTCTGTCGTACCTCACTAACTCTAATTCAGGTCGTGCTCCCACCCCTGGTGCAGAAGATCCTGCCAAGTACCCCTTCAAAAGCCGATGCGGGGGAGAAGAAAGTGACACCCGACGCCCTACAGGACGACCTAAACGCGGACTTCGAGACGCTCGTGGAGAGGTTGAAGAAGTCGCGCACGGTGCAGTCGCCCTGTGGCGAGAGCTCCCCCACAAAAGCCCCCGCGCCGAGCACGAATTCGAATTCGACGCCCGAATTCGCGATGCGCGCTCCACAGCCTCGGCGCGCAGTCAACATGAACACGCTGGTGGCACTAAATAGCTGCCAGGGAAATAGCTGCCAGGGATCGACATCTGGCTCCGAGGAAATGCTTCCGCCCGCTCCGAAGTTCCATTTGTAGAGACGCGAAACTTGCGTCGTGCGGTGGCGCTGCGCGTACTGTATTCCATTGCCTAGAGTCCGGGCCATATGCGCCGCATCCGACGGCGAGGGCAGTGCGCTTTGGGGCATGTCCTCCCACTGGTTATTTTGCGATTTGTTCACGAATGTGTAATATAGTACCTGTAGCCCGATACATACTGATCCAAGGCCCGCCGCGGTCTTGCATGAATATTAGGCCCTGCACACGACCTGCTGGTGTTTCTTGGTAACTGTACGCGAATAGCCCCAGGTATTCGTGAATGTGGGGGAAGGAACAGAAAGGAGTGCAAAAGCCCCAGGCGGATGATGGGGAGGATATAGGACGTGACCCTGTGACTCAGGTCTCCCCGTCTTTGTTTCCAACTCAAAACGTGCTTGCCTTCGCTCCCTTTCTCGTCTCCTCTTCCCCAGCCGCCGTCGCACACATGTCCCTCTAGATACCTTGCGCCCATCCCCACTCTCCTCGTCTCCCGCTCACTCCTTTGCGCTTTCTGCTCTGCGGCTCCTGCGGTGCTGGTCGAGCTTGGTGGCCACCTGGTTCGTGCTCTTATTCATATACCATAAACTCTAGGCGCTCAAGAGACGTCGTCTCGTATCGCTATCTGGCAGACCACCCGAGTTCCGCCTTGCTCTAGCCAATGGGTCCGGAGTCCAGCAATGTCGATCCCGCGGCGGAAGAAGGGTGGCAGATCATCGCGACGGAGTGGTGGTGCACCCCCTACAGCTCCGTTTCGTGGTCACACCAGCTAAGGAAGGAAGGCGCAAAGCACCCTTTCTCTAAACCTCCCTACTATCATGGCGCTCTATATAGAGATCGCGGGAATGGACCGTCTTCGGAGTCTTGGTCCGCTGCCAGTGTACGTGAGGCGCCTCGTGGAGAAGGTACGAGTGCGGCCGAAGATGACGGTATGTTGAACCTGGATCATGTCGGAGTGCGCTCGGCCGTCGGTGTGCTCACTGCGTACGAAAACGACGTTGGGTTCAACTACTGCAGTTTCCCTGAGATCTCGCTCAGGGAGCTGGGTGTGGATTTCGGTCCCGACATCTGTTCACCCATCGAAGAAGAGGATGTGTTAGTTGGAAGGGAGCATTGGGATGAATTAGTGGGTGATCTTGTCAACGGGCCGTTATTTGACGAAACTCTCTGTGAGGATGACGAGCTGGAAAGAGCTCTTACTGTTTTGCATGCTTCGATGAAAACATGTGGACATCGTGCAACATCGACGCTCTCCAGTATCGAATCCACGGAGTCAGAGCACTCACTCGATTTCTTCGCGATGCCGTCCACACCCAAAGCCAAGAACGCCGATGTGCACGTTTTCGTTAAGGATGCCTCGCCCAGCTCGAGCGACGACAGCTCTGTTTTTGCATCTCCGTCCCGCCCACTAAATGCCACTGCCTCCTCCTTTGTTCCGTCTTTCTCATTCAAGCCCAAGTCCGAATTTCCCTCCCTCCCAACCCCCTCTTCGGCATCCGGCGGCGCCGTCTCACCACCCCCAGAAACTTACGTAGACTTCTCCTTCGCGACACTCAATCCTAGTCCCCTCGCAACCGTCACGATCAAGAAAGACGCGCAGGGCTTCTTTACTGAAGTCCAAGTGGAGCCGCCCACACAGAGCCCACCGCCAGCGCCCGAGCGCGCAGCGTCGGCACCCTCGTGTGCCGACCTCCTCCCCGCCTTCATGCAGGAGCCCAGCCAGCGGCAGAAGTCCAAGACGCGCCAGATCGTCGACCGCCTACGCTCCCAGGCTCAGGGACACGTGCCTAAAGGCGGCAACTCGCGTTTGGCAATGGAGCTGCCTGTTCCGCCGCCGCCGGGCAAGTGCGTGAGCCACAGCCCCAGCCCGATTTCGCACGACTTTAGCTTTATGCGCCCACGCTCCAGCGTGTCGGAGGGCCCTGGCGCTGAGCGCGAGTCGGTGCTGTCGACGCCTGCGATCCAGGAGGACAACGATGGGTGGTGGTCGGCGGGCGGGGACGGCGGGGACAGAGAGAGGAGGAAGGGCCTACTGCATGTACTTAGCCGCCGGCGCACGGACTCGCTGGGCTCGGATGTGAAGTCGCCGATGTCGGATAATGGGAGCAACAGCATCGCGTCGGATATTTTCACTACTTCCCCGTCGCCCTCTCCTGTGTCGACGCCCCCGTCGTCGTGCAATGACGGTTGGATCGAGGTGCCTTCTGTTCCCGCGCAGGTGCAGGCTCCGGTGCACAAGAAGACGCCCTCCTTCGCGAGCACCGGCAAAGCGCATAAGAAGAAACCTTCCAGCCACATCCCGCACCCTCCAGCCCCACATCCAGTCTTCAGCATCATCCCCTCCCCCTACCCACATATCCCGCACGTGCCCACCTCAGGCGTGCAATACGCCTCCCCGCGCGTGCCATCCTACTTCTACGCATACCACAGCATGCCCCTACCAACTCCCTACGCCCCCTTCATGCCCGTCCAGGCGCCCTTCCCGCTGGGGATGCACATGCCCCGCCCCGTGCACCCCGGCGGCGCCCCCGTCGGCGTTCAGTTGCCTGGCTCCGCAGCGCCCGTGTACGCCATGCCGCCTCATGCCCTTGCACCGATGGGACTGCATCCCAAAATCCCGATGTCAAATACTCATGTGAATCTATAAGCTGTCTGACCCTTTCTCTTTCGGCCCCCTGCGAAACACACTCTATTATTGTATCGTGGACCGACATGGAGGAAGGAAGGAAGGATGCACAAAGGCTACTTACTTTGCTATCAGGTTTTCTCCTATGTACTTCTATTCTCTCTCGTCCGTCGCTCACTGCGGACGTCCCATGGAAGCTCTGGACTTTTTTTTTGCACACCTACTTACTTACCGCTGCCATGATTTCTGCCCCAAACTGCATCGCACACACTGGATCACTTGCATTTGTTCTTTTATTTCTCAATCCCCCTGTATCTTTTTGCTGGCTCCTCATTTGGCAGGCAGCCTGGGCAGCCTCGTTGCGCTATTTAACTTAACCCACGTTTTCACGTGTCCCCTACGGGATATCCTTATCTACGGCTCCCAGTACTATACATACTATGTGATTTTCTTGATTCTTGGCTTTGTAAAAGGAAGGCTCTATGTACTTCCTATCTGTATTTGATAGCGTAGGGTACAAATGAACAGCTTTTGGAAGGGTATGCCCGCCTATTTCACTTTCACTCAATCAGGATAGCCCAGTCCTTCACAATCGCGACCTTAGGATCCTTGATCGTTAGCAAACTCGCAACACCCTCTTTCTTGTCTCCAGCAGCTACGCCAGGAGTATATTCCCAGACGAGCTCTTTGCCACCCTCCATCTTGACGCTCACCGGCTTGCTTCCAAGCCCGACGACGACAATCTTCTCTACTCTAACATCCGCAATGCTCTTCGCGAACGCATTCACAGGATTGAAGGTCTTGAGTGCGACGCCATCAACAGCTTCGGTGGGCTTCTCCGCACCGAGATCCTTACTTGAAATGCGCAAAGCTCTGGACTTCTTAGCTGGCTTTTCCGCGACGAATTCGCGCCAGATAAACTGGCCTTGCTGATGAGAGTAGGACTCGCCATCGTCAAGGTACAGTTCGCCGCGACCGGTATTGGTCTTGCTGAGTGCAACGCGGAGGGTGAAGGGGTCAAACTTCATGAGGGTCGATGACCTCCTAGGGCGTTCACGAGTAGACAAGATCGACCCGCCGCGGACGAACAAAGGGATCTGGTGCAGGGCAGCGGGAACAGTGATTTCTTTACCCTTGGCTGCTCCGCGGTACGCGATGTGGGTGAAATAGTCATAATAGACCTATAAAAAATCGCTTTAGCAAGACAATCAATACACATAAATGTATGAAACTAACCTGATCCTCAGCGAGGTACACAGTGGTCTCAGTAACATCCTTAGCAGTCACAGGCTTCACGAGCAGTCCAGATGAGCCGATATAGTATTGATCGTCGATCTCAAACCCATTCTTGTCCTTCGGGAACACCACATATTGAGGTCTGGAGATAGTCAAGTCAACAATCATCCACAACATCGCAAATCAAATCTCTCGCCTCAGAACAGGCAAGCCAGTCACCGTCGTCTCCCGGAAAGCGGTATACCAAATGGGCAGCTGGCTATACCTCAAGCGCAAGATATCGCGGACCATTCCCTTGTAGGGTTGGTCAAGGAGGAAGGGCTCGCGGCGCTTAGTATCGATGTGTGCATGGGCGCGGAAGAAGGGAGCAAAGGCACCGACTTGGTACCAGCGGACCAGCATCTCAGCCTCGGGATTTCCGAAGAACCCACCGACATCAGCTGACGTTAATATCGTCAGCACCAGGTGCTTTGGAATAAACGCAAAATAACTTACATCCTGCGAAGCTCATGCCGGCGATGCTGTTGGAAAGGACCATCTTGACGCCAACTGCCATGTGTTCCCAGGTTCCCAAGTTATCACCCGTCCACATAGCACCGAAACGTTGGGAGCCGGCGTAGAATGAACGAGTGAGCACGAAAGGACGCGTAGGAGGGTCAGAGCGTTCCGCAACTGCTTGGTAGGTGTGGTTAGACTGATCGAACAGAAGTTAATGGAGAGAAAAGGCCCACAAGTTTGAAGAAGGACTCACGAAGAGCATGCCATTGATGTTGTGGATATCACGATGCTCCCATCCGCCGTAGTGGATATTGTCCTTAGGCATTGTGATTTCGGGCCCATTGAAGACTGAAGGCTAACGGCAATAATGAGTTGAGGTCAAGAAAGATAGCCATAGTGCGTACTCACTTCATTCATATCATTCCAGATGTGAACAGCCTCGGTACTCTTGGTCCAAGACCATCGTCCTTGAATTTGTTGGGTCTTGAACAGCGACTTCCACCAATCCCACGCTCCTGGGTTAAAGAAATCAATCCAAGAGCTGCTTCCAGACCAGCACCAGCCTTCGTATTCGCCTTCACCACTCTTGGGCTTGACAAGAACACCCTTCTCTGCTGCTTCCTGGTAAACTGGATAATCGGAAGTGCGCTTGAGATGCGGGTCGATGATGACGACCATCTACATAATATCAGAGTTAGTATCGAAGATATTATGAGTTCAAGAAGTTGTGTTTACCTTGCGCCCGATGGCAGCAACATCATTAACCATCTCAACCGGATCAGGGAATGTCTTCTCGTTCCAGATGAAGTATTTATGATCCTCCGCGTATTCGATGTCCAACCAGAAGACGTCAACGGGCATGTCTTCTTCGTCAAACCTCTTCTGAACGGCGCGCACATCATCGGTGCTAACGTAGTTCCAGCGACACTGGTGGTAACCCAAGCTCCAGTGAGCAGGAAGGACAGGAGTACCAGTCAGACGAGAGTATTGCTTGAAGACATCTTCAGGGGTGGGACCAGGCATGAGGAAAATGTCGAGAATCCCGGATTCTGAGATCCAATGTGTTTCCGTAGATTTAGGAGAGGAATGTGCGACATCGATCCAGGTTTCTGACGCAACGGCGTCGAAGATTCCGACGGTGGAATCACTTGAATGGGCATGGAGGATGGGGATAGAGCCATAGAGGGAGACAGGAGATGACGCAAGGTACTCGAACACATCGGCGTTGTAGAGACGATAAGGATCAGTGAATGTAGGTGATTCACCCGCAGTTGTTGGCAGGGCAAGACGGGTGGCGTGTTGAGGAATGCCGTAGATAGTGGCGTGGTTAGGGAAGGTGATGTCAATCGAAAGAGATTCAGGTCCTGGTCAAAGAAAATATTCAACTTTCTTTTCTGCGAGTAGAAGAGCTCTTGGAACAAACCTTTAGGCTTCGAGTCAGTCCACGATGAGAACGTTTCCTCCCAGTAGGCATCTTCCGAGTCTCCCTCGAACCAAGCTCTAGGGTTCTCTTTCTGAAGGACAACCTGGGCCTCCTCTGCCGATTCGCCTTCCGCAGGGACAGGCTCTTCCGTTGCAACTTCATCAGCAGGCTTATTGCGGAAATGTTCCATGTGCAATAGTCCCTGCCCGTTCAGAACAACCTGCTCCTTTCCGTTGCGGAGCAGAGAAATCCGCAAAGGATCAAAAGTGACAACAACTTCGATGTCCTTCTTGCTACCATAAACAGCGCGAATGTCCTTCTTCCCTGCCATCCAAGTTATGTCGTGGCTAAGGGATGGCTCCGCAATCAAGGCCCATGATGCTGCTTCGTCATAGCGCTTGCGCAGACCATTAACTTCGTCCATGAGCACGCGCACGACGCCATCATCATGGATACGAAGTTCCAAACCAAATTTCACGTCGGGGTAGAGAGACGAAGTGACTCCAGCCGTGAACGTAGCCTGGTCAGATGCAATGGCGACCGAAGAGGGATCTAGGGAGTATGGGGATTTCCATGAAGTTCCTGCTTCCTTTGCACGACCAGACAGGGCCCGGCCTCTTCGACAGAATCCGGACTGTGCACAAGTCTTGAAATCGTGGGCTTTGAACGCTGTAACTTCGTAGGTGGAAAGAAGCAAGGAAAAAACTCCTAGGATAGGCCAGGACCGCATTTTAGCTAATCCCTAGCACAGATGTATACTAGGGTATGCGTTGAACCAGGGAGTTGAGGACTGAATGCAGTGGTTGAGGAACGGGACACGTCAATGACATCCCGCGCGTCGGTGATTACTCACGTGGACACTGTTTGGCAACATCCCGAAGACCAAACTCGGCACTCGCGGTGACGTGCTCCGAAAAGTTGAATGCGACCTTTCGCACCTTTATGAGGGAGCGTGGCAGGTCACGGTCATTAGTCTCCCCTCTTGCTCCCTTTCGGCATCCATTTCTCATACTCATGGGATTCTAATATTGGGGCAAGCTATATATAACACTCCTGAGGAAGCAATGGAACTAGAGTCCATAATTCACTGCTGATATTATCAGCGGTTCTTGTACCTATATCTGCAACTCGGGACGGACCTCAGCGTGAGATGCCTTCTCAAGGGGACCTCTCTTCAATTGACAAAGGAATATTGGAACAGCAAGAAGTGGTTCAGTCTTCGCTGAGACTTGATCATACTGGCTTGCCTCTCATCCCACAACCAACCGACTCGCCGTATGATCCTTTAAACTATCCCAACGTATGAGCCTGCATTTTCTTAGGAGTTCATATAGCTAATCTATTTTAGTGGTTGAAATACACCATTTTGGCAGAAGTTTCCTTTCTTGCGTTCTTAGCTACCTTAAATGTAGCCATTATCAACCCAGCCGTGGTGCCACTCGCCACTGAGTTTCACATCGAACCTGTAACGGCTACATACCAAACTACGGTGGCTATTGGAACTAGTGCTCTCGGGCCCCTTTTATTTACTCCATTTGCCAACGTTTACGGTCGAAGGCCTGCTTACCTTTTGTCTATTCTCATCGGTTTCGCGTCCGCATTAGGGTCAGCGAAAGCCAAATCTTTTGGTACGCTGGTGGTAGCGCGGGCAATTAATGGGTTCGGTCCTTCTGCAGCTCTTGGACTTGGAGCTGGAACTGTTGTCGATGTATTTTATGTGCATCAAAGGGGGAAAGCAATGGGTATATTCACACTCATGCTGACGAACGGTGCACATCTTGCGCCCATCGTAAGTATTTTTTTTTTGGCATTAATATGGTTACCAAACTTGAATTATTTAAGGTGGGAGGTTATGTTGCTAGAGACCTTGGATGGAGATGGTGTTTCTGGGTTGGCGCTATTCTTAACGGTTTGTTTATCACCTAATGACAAAAACTCGTGATAACTCATGAGGCATTTAATAATTCGTCATAGGCGCAATGTCCATCTTCTGTTTCTTTTTCATGCCAGAGACGGTATTCGATAGGCCAGATGATTCCTTTGTCGATGAATCCGCTGCCAGTCGCATAGACGATGATAGGGTAAAGCCACAAAAAGAAAATGCATTCACTAGCCAAGGAAACGATTACGTATCTCCTCCGATGAAAGTCGGTGCCTACCTGAACCGCCTTTGGTTCTGGGATCTTGAAAGACCGGCCTCACGCCAGCTTCAGGCGACAGACTTTATTATCAAACCTCTTAGCATGCTTAAATATCCTTCTGTCACATTCCCTGCGCTGTATTAGTGAGTAATCCTTATCAGCCTGTGTAGTCTTTCAAATTAATATCTTATAGCGCCGTCACCTACGGATTCGCGTCTATCGAACCTGCTCTGACGCTAGCTACTTTGTTCACTGAGATTTACCACTTCGATACCGTGCGGAATGGACTTGCCAATGGGGTCAGCCTTCTCGTGGGAGCGTGAGTGGTGCATATAGCTCATTAGTCCCTATGAACTTCATTCCAATAACAGAACTTTGGGAGAACTTTGCTCCGGCCCTGTCACTGACGGGATGATGCAACGTGCCAGAAAGCTGGCTTTGCAGCGGGGAGAGACTGCTCCAGCTGAAGTTCGGTTGCAAGGAATTTGGACAGGTGCTATCACTGTACCGATTGGTTTATTGATGTATGCACTGCAAATATTTTTTATGGATCATTCTAACGAAACCGTTATGTATAGATGTAAGCTTCAACAATATCCAACATCTGATTTCAGGTTTATCAAGAAGCACAGATGGTCTAACTATTCATTTTGCGACAACATTTATTGCACCTTGCATCGGAATGGGTTCGTTCTATCTTTCATTCGGTGCCGAAGTTTCGACTAACTGAGTATTGAATATATAGCGGTTGCGTGCTTCGGAAGTAATAAACAGTTATCCTCCTTTCTCATTGACGATACTAATGTTCGTTAGTCCAAATCGTTACTTCTGTATGTTATACGTAGAGTTGCAGCGACTGCTATCGTTCCAGAAGCAACGATGTTAGCCAATGTTTCAAGTCAGATCCCACTCCCTCGTGCCTGTGTATACCGGAATTCATGCAAATTTCGCAGTTTTTTCCGGCAAATATTTGGCCTCACACTCGGATTCTACTCGTTTGTCGCATTTCTAAGACTTTCTTACCATTTTCTTACTTAATTCATGACAGCATTCCATTCGGCAGAAAGGTAATGTTTTCTTGTATCTTTTGAATGTTGTATTAACTACCCACTAGATCGGATTTGAATGGTCTTTCACAGTATTCGCTGCTATATGGTGTGTTTTTATCCGGAAATTTGTGAAATATGCCCGTGCTCAGGCTGGTTTTTTCCCCTAGCATTATTACCTTCATACCCATTGTCATATTGATGTTCAAAGGCGAGAAATGGAGATCTATCATGGGCCAACCTAAAGGAATATAATTTAAAGTTCAGAGGAACTTAGCATTTCGTCTATTTCTCTACTAGTGTAATTTCTGTAGTCGACGATTATTTACAAGTCATGCCGTTTCTAGAATTCGCGATATATTTTAGTGAAATCCCCTACGCTGCTTCCGATGAATGTGTCTGCCGGCAACCCAGCTTCACATCATTATATCGGTTTTATTTGGCATCCTCCTTGATAGAAAATACAGCCGACCTTATTTTGCTTAATCTTTCTCACGCCCTCATCCTTCAATACCGCGTTGATCATGAGTTCTTTGTCGCTTTCTCTCTGGATTGAAATTCACACATCTGTGGGAGCTTTCATTTATACCTATGTATAACTACAGTTACTTTCCCAGCATTATGGGGTCAAGGATAAGCTGAATTCTGAACCCACGGTCGACTCGTTTCCCCGCAGCGGCCAGGACTTCGAAATGTCTCAGATAATTGAATCTCCAGTGGACGACAGTTCAAGTTTAAAGCAACAGGAGACGGTCAAAGAGAGTTCCCTTAGATTGGATCATACAGGACTACCTCTTATTCCTCAACCAACTGATTCGCCATATGATCCTCTCAATTATCCTAGTGTACGGCAACACCTTTCTGATATTCAGCTCAAATCAACTAATTTCTTCCATTTACTAGTGGTTAAAATATGTGATTTTGGCACAAGTATCATTCCTTGCTTTTGTGTCAAATTTAAACGTTGCAATCATCAACCCGGCTGTGGTACCTCTGGCGGCAGAATTCAGCATCCAGCCTGTAACTGCTACCTACCAGACTACAGTCACAATCGGTACTGGAGCTCTTGGCCCGCTTTTATTTACACCTTTTGCCAATGTCTACGGCAGACGGCCAGCATATCTGTTGTCTGTGCTCATCGGGTTTGCTTCTGCACTGGGCTCAGCTAACGCCAAATCCTTTCGAACGCTCGTTCTTGCCCGTGCAATTAATGGCTTCGGTCCTTCAGCATCATTTGGCTTGGGAGCCGGTACAGTCGTAGATGTTTTCCATATGCATCAGAGGGGAAGGGCCATGGGGATATTTACGTTGATGCAGACCAATGGAGCCCACCTTGCGCCGGTTGCAAGCATTTCTCCATGCATTTCAAAGAAAACACGACGGCTGATGCTGATGATCTCTTAGGTTGGCGGTTATCTT
>JASFDF010000499.1:0-17564 GCA_036937115.1 Nidularia sp. FH-822889 | reverse complement strand
ACCAAATTTCCGCTACCTTTCCGCCGATACCTTTACACCAAGTTAAATGTGGTAGAAATACTGTCATATTATATTTCTGCCACATTTCAACTTGTGCAAAATTGGGGCTCGTTAAATTCGCAGACTCCATTAGGAGTTTAAATACCCCTCTTGCCCTCCTTCCACCACGTCCCTTTCATTGTCGAGCGTCCTTGACGATGTCCGCATATTCTCTCGGTATCTAATGTGACTTAGGTATAGTTTAGGGTAATATGTAAGTATTCCAGCCTTTCTCCCCGTTATTATTGGATAACACACTTAGGGCGCCCTTTTTGGTGACACCGTTTATCTGAACACCATTTGGACGATTAGGTATGTTCCACGGGGCAGGGAGTGGTAATATGGTAGCAAATACGTCCTCATAGGTTCCCCTTTCATTTAATGTCTCTAATAGTGGCTATTAGTAGCATTTGCCAGAGATACGCACACTGCTGCATCGGGATCTAGCACAAAAGTTGGTCTGAGTCTTCTACTCTTGTGACTGAGCCATGACAGCTAACTAGTTCTTCTTCCTTTTAGATCTTATCAGTTTCTGGTACTTCGACCTTACATTCCAGACATGCAGGAAAGTGGAACATGTTCATAGGATTACGACGCTAGTAAGTCTTATTTGCATACATCATTCATTTGCAGCTTGTCTTACATACTTCTTAGTTCACTCTCCATATTTGACAGTCAAATAGATGATTGGTACGTGTTGGATACATACATTTAATCGTTCAAGGTCAACAGAGTTAGATGGACTCTTCTGTAAGTAAGTATCCTTTGTTTGCTACTACGGATATGTATGTAAAGTAGTCGTTATGTGAATAATTTATTGACATTTTCCATATCCACGCATGAATGCCTGGTATATATTCCACTGGGTAAAGAAAGAGCAGCGAGGGAAGCGAGGGATATTCGGGTGATCCCTAGACAGAATTTCTGCCAGACAAGATGTAGTGGATGAAATGCAGTCTGAAATGAAGCTGAAATGGAGAAATTCCGCTGCCTTTGCACCGGTTAAAAGATTGGCAGCAATTTGGACGAAATCTGTTGATTCCACCACCTTTCCACTGGTTAAAATTTTGCTCGACACGCAGTGTATAAAAACCCTTGTATCTAGGTAGGTACATGGCCATAGAATAGCACAGAGAAGTTATCACAACAAATTAATACTCGAAACATCGCGATAGTCCACTCGAGGCCAAACTCGAACCCGTATGCATTTTGCACAAGCACTAGTCTACTCATAATCTATTATATTCGCACTCGATCATATTATTCAGCTCGTATACAAGTACATTACTTCGCTACTCGACAAGTTACTCATGAAGAAACTCGCTCGACAGTTACCCTTGGTAACTTTTTATCACTCTCATCCTCGTCTTATACATCGCACCCGGCACCAGTTAGGTCTATGAAGGTCATCTATTGCCTTCTACTTTTACCAACTAATTGGAACAGCGGCTAGATGTGACATACCCTGCCCCTCAAGGCGTTTGTGCTTAACTTTTAACTACTATTTTAGGTTCCTCACTTAGAACACTTAATGTCTCCATCAGTCAAATCCACTTTCGCTGGGTTCATTAGCGAGTTTGCGGAATGGCCATGCGAGGAAAATATTGTTGCGCTCCCATGTTGTGGCACTGTGTTGTGGTAACATTTTTGTTTATTCTGATCATATATGTTCTGAATTGTCTCAGGTGAATCTAAATTCTTTTCACAGTTCTAGAATAAGTACTCTATGAGCTATCAACAAGGGACATATCCCTCTACAAGTTGGCCTATAAAGCTATCCTGTAAGATGTTTTATAACTGGTTTTGTTGAATGGCGCCACGACGTGAAAACCGCAACGTCATTGGATCACAGGCGCAGTGAAGAAAGCTATCGAAACACCCCGATCTAGGCAGTAATCGGCCTTCTTAGGGAGCAACTGGAAGTAGTAGGTTTTTGATCATTAGTGACGATATTTTGGGAGACTATTCGTAGACCACTAATCTTATTCTCCAATCGGAACAAGTGGAGGTATTGGTTGGAAGGGTTGCGATGACGTTATATAGTAGAACACGACGTCATTTCACCCACTCGCTTCCTGCATTCTGCACTATGAAATACTCGACTACATAACGATCCACCTTGGACATATTTAAAACTTTCTCATTCGATACCAACCTCATACATTTTGCGCAGAACTTTGTTTTCAATATGAGCGAACGAGAATCCAGGAACCAACGAAGCTTGATGGACGACCGTATGTAATTCCAGTTATCTCTTTCGTAAGATAAATGCTGACTCCTATATATTACATATACTATAGCCGTTTCTTGTCAGAAATGCAACAGTGAGGATGAGAGTTTCAGAGATACAGCACTTGGCACCGCTGGAAATTATCCCCCTCCGGAAGATAGTACGTAGAGTGTTCCCACTAACTGACAAAAATTGTCCGAACTAAGATCCACCCGCAACGTCCTCAGGAGGGTACGGATCATCGAGCAATGTGTGGTCCGGCAAGGCACAACGTGGGCATGCTGAACAATCAGCATTCTACGCGAGTGAAAATGCGAGCTCGAACAGGAACGACACCGGTCTGCTAGATCAATCAACTACAGGGGTATCCATCTTGGACAAGATCCAAGATGCAAAGCAAGGCAGATATGAAGAACCGGGGTCTCTTGTAGCTGCAGGAACGAGAATGGATTATCGTCCGAGGTAAGACATGCTTCCATACTGATTTATGACATGGAAATTAAAGTTTTTGTTTCAGCAAAGAGAGTAAAACAGAAGCACGAGATATGTTTGAATCGGATGTACTGAAACAATAAATTAAGTTACTTATGTAAGATCACCCGCTAGGAATTGCAAACTTTGCCGGGAATAGTTAGTGTAAATATCATATCCGGTTGAATTTCCAGTTCTCTTCAGGATGAAATCGCACACACAATCCGGCGCTAAAGCCTTAATATGTACTAAGTACAACTATTTTCTCGAGATGTAAGTTTATTTATGATATTGGTACGCTTCTTGACAGCCACTTAGTCAGAGCATGTCTACAGTCATCCACCGTCAAACATAACACTATCAGTCACTGTAACACCGATGAATTGATTTTATCTTCTCACTTCACGAATTTAACCTAAACACTCAAACCCTTTTACAGGCTGCTCAACTACTTATAATCTACATAATCGTAAAAAAATTTAGATAATTTGAAGCCTCAAAATAAAATAAACAGTTTTGAAACAGTGCAGCATCCACAGAAATTGGTTTCAATTGAATGCTGGCACTGCAATTACTACTTGTATGAACATGATAATGTATTCACGCTATTCTCTCGTTGTATTATCATTTAATATGCTTCATAAGTCCAATAAATCATTGTATTAGAAGCATTATTTTCTAAGCCATGGACCAGTCTATCTCAGTTTCAACCGAATTTTGCTATAGCAGCGAAAATAAAGTGCAAGTAATGGAAATACACCATATTTTTACCTTAAAATGTACCCAATGTTCCTTGTGTTATATTATGTGTTCATCCTACAAAAATATTTATAGGTGTGCTATGGTTCCTGCTGCTAGAATGTTGATCTATTGATAGTGGCGCATTGAGTGGTAGTAGCACAAAATAAGCACCAAATAAAGAAAGGTTCATTGACAAGAATTCAAGCGAGATATCCCAAAATAAAATAGATCGTGGTGTAGCTACAATGTATAGCTTTCCAACGCAGTAATTTCCAAGTTCATACCTGCAGTAGTTGCTGAGAATGATGGGAATCGGCATTTGCCGTTACATTTGACGGTCGATGCCTAAGGTAGATGACTTTCATGTACGATCAACATCACGTGATCTAGTGTGACAAGCCCGAAATAGGAAAGTATTTAGTAATTTAGGTAGAAAACACATTTTGCACAACCTCAAGCGACCTTTCACTGGTCTATGGGCCTAGTTTCTATAGATAAATCATTTAACACGTAAAAGAGCAAAAATTTCGCACAAAAATGTAATTTTTGTGGAGGAGTAGGGATTACAAGTCAGGGATGGGCTGCTAGGAAGTACGGAGGCCATCGTGTACTTCCAGAAGGGATCATGGACGAGCTGTGTCAACAACTCCTGTTATGGAGTGCCACTCTCTTCCAATGACTCAGAGGCCGATGAGAGCAAACAACAAAGGGGGATGGATTGTGGACTTGGGTCCACTCGGGCAAGGTACATAGATAAGGTAGATACAATCTATCTACAGCCTAATATAATATTCCCACACACTGCCACCTTCTGACCACAAGCACGAAGCTCGTACAACCCCAACTCTTGACAAGCTGGACAAGAAGGGAATTGTTTAAATCCACTGTAGTTTCCCATGTAGTCGTTTGAAACAGCAACATTCGTGCACATGCTCATATCCAGTTCGACGGACATGAGAATCGGGTGCTTTGTTATCTGATCCAAGGCTCAAGATCAAGATGCTGTTTGCAAATGCTAAGGCTCACTCAATTTTAGCTCAACGGATACAAATTTTTGCCAGAATATACCTAAGATATTTATCTACAAGAACTAGGCCTCTAGAGTGTGTAATCTCTTCAATAGAGAGCGAGAGACAAGTTCCATTGTTTCTCCGTGTAATACTTTCCATATCTGGTGGAGGAAGTCACAGAAAAGTAACAGCACGTGACGTTAATCGTACATGAAAGTCATCTACCTTACTTCTACTAGTCACTACTAAGACTTCTACTCACTACACGTGATTCGTCACGATCGCGATACTGAGGTTCAGTGACAGACTCCGACAACACTTTGAAGCGCTTTAGTTGCATCCTCACTGCACATCCGAGCTCATCGCGCCACTTATTGGATGTTTTTACAGCATATTGCCCACAGCAGGATACCCCCGCATTCCCATTGCCTCCGTCAACTTGGACTGGTTGTACTCACGGTGACCGCCGTTCAAATGGTATCTGTTTCATAGTCGAGCCTCAACATCGGATATGCTGTTGTTAGGTTCCTCTCTGAGCAGAAATTTGGTTAATCAGATTCGGAGGACTCTGCAGGTCTTGTCGCGTTCAACTTATAGTAGATTCTCAGTCGAATATGGCCGCGAATGGTGTATGCAAATTTAACTTGGATCGAGGTATACTAATCGATGGATTCCTGTATTTCACTAGCAGGCTAGAGCAAACACAGCGCAAGTTCGTGCCTCCCTTACACTGCCTATTACTCATCAGATGCACGTTCAGGCCCAGCGAAGGATGGTCTGACATGGTGGAGAAAATTTCCCATCACCCCTCGGCGTTTTTTTTTAATTGGCGCCTAACTTTGGGTCGCGTGCCTTGCTCTCATTGTTCTGCAGATCACTCCATTGGAAATTTAGGCGGTACACTTGGGCGCCAAAGTTCAGACAAAATGTTCGAGAATAATAACTCTGCCTCATGTATTAGGAGAGGAAGGAATGATGGTACATTTTTAGTTTTCGAACTCAACTTTACCCATGCGATTCAATCGTTTCGGACGCTGTACCCCCACTTGGTCCTTTAGTATTCTAAATATGATATTCCCCTGGCTTGGCTTGTATTATATAGGCTTCTAATGATGAGATTTAAGATTGCGATGCGTTTCTCTTAGTCCTCACTTGGCCCCCTGCTGCTCTGATATCTCGAGGCCTGGCTTATAGAGGAATTGCTATTCTACATCGGTATACTGCGAATGTACTGCGATTAGGGTCTCCTTAAGCACAGAAAGCGAGCCAGGTTGCTTTTCTTTATTTCCGAACCTCACAGCACATCTATTAATTATATACCATTCCTCCATAAACACAAGTTATAAGAGCTGTGTGGGATTGCGATGTGGGCCTCAAGCATTCACTGACCTCTTTGAATCACCACGGCAAGATGCTCCCACTAGCTGTGGCTCCGGTGGGATGGGCCTTTGTTTTATCTCCGTCAGTGCTCATGCTCCTAGGACTATTAGGCTCATGATAGGACTATCTACGACCATAACCCCAGTTTCGCGGGGTGGCCCTACTCATTTCCACTCTATGTCACTCTAATCCGCACTGTTACCTGTTTCTCGATCAAGGTCGAGTGTTTTGTAACTGGCATCGATTGTCGTCTCAATCACTTTCGCCCCGTATTCGGAGCCCTGAAAGAGTGCAGCTATTGATACTTAACAGAAAGACATTGTTCTCGAGTTATCCGACCGAGTGCGAAAGCCCTAAGTGCTGTCAGGTTCAAACTGGTTGCCCTTAGGGTTTTATTTTCCGCGCATACTAATATGAAGATTACCACGACGGCTATTGTGCGATTGTCCCTTACGCCGTTCTCGTCGCATCAGCCCATTTGTACTGCTTTAGAATAATTTGCAGATTTTTTGAATGAAAATATGCACTACGAAATAAAATATTAGTTGATACCGTTATATTTTGCTCTTGAGTAAAAGCTCTGTCAGGACATTCTGTGCAAATGTGGTCATGCAAATCGCGTATTTGTGAATAATTAAGCCTATTAAATGACGGACGGTGAAATTAGTCATTCTATTAGCCTCCTCTGCGAAATCTCCGTCTCCAGAAGTGTTGCATTGCCTTATCTGTCTCCATTGCATGGTGTAAAGAGTCGCCCCATTGAAACTCTACTACATTTTTCGCTTTTACTCCCTCGGGGTCAGGATGAGAGCAGGAATTCTGTAGCTGGAACGAATCTATTTCGCAGCATGACCGAAAGTCCAGAACTAGCTGTTAGTATTCCTATCCTGTCGGACTCATTATAGCTTGGATTCATTATAGCTTGGATTTAAAAACATAGGGTAGCTAAAAGGCAGGTCAAAATTCACCCACTTTTCATTCCACCAACTCAACTCCCACTATTCACCTGCTCAAAGTAACATACTTCAAGTATCCCTCATCCAGCAACCAGCCACGTCATGAACCAACAGAATCGTTCGTAAAATTCACAGTGATGTCAAGTATACTACTAACGTCCATCAAAGCAACAGACTATCGCAACCAATTCAACAATGCGTGCCAACTCCTTCGACGTGACAAAAGAATGGAGGAAATCAGACAAGGTCCTAACCACAATGTAACATGGACCATCATTGCATACGGCATGTCAGATTTATTCTTCAGTTTTAAACGTGAGTACTTACTCTGTGGTTCAGTCGATGGTATAGAGTACGGAAGAGGCCAGGGGAGAGATAGAAGTACAGCCGGAGAAATTGCAGCAGCTCAAGCCGTCCAAAACTTACGCAACCAATATCCCGGTTACACTATCTGACCAATTAACCGAAGAACTTAGCACCAAATACTTTTACTTCATACTCATTTATATCCCTTTTTGAAATACAATTTGCTTTCTTTGTCCCTTCTCTATACTTTTAAATCATATTTGCGCATTCTAATGTGTCGTTTCAATTACCATTAGTATACTTATTGTCAATTTTATAACAAATCAAGTAATTTTTCACTATCTCCCGTCAAGTGGATAGAATTTTTATAGACCAAATATAGCACTTAAGCCTTTGCAAAGCTACAAATTCATTTTGATCTATTTGCGATTATGTATCAGCAAGCACCGATATAAATATTTATAAGCAAGAAGCACTCGGAATTATATCAGGGTCGCCGGGACATCGGCGGGCAACCACCCCCGCTATCGTTTGAACAGGATTTTTCTCCTTGTCGGCGATGTTGCTGTTATTCTCATTTTTAAAATTTCAGAATAGGTCCTGTTTCAATATTCATGTGATAAATTTTTTATTATTGTGAAATCGCGGAACTTTTCACCTGTAAGCTACTCGCTGACTCACTTGACCACATCCTCCTTGACATTAGAACCGGTAAAGTAGGATTTGTCTGCCCATTTTAGACTCGCGGTGCACAGGAATAGACTCATGATACAAGCTGGACATTTTTATTTGCAGTCATGTGCATGTTTTATATTTATTTGCATGTCATTAGATTCGCTGCAATGCCTCGATGGCTTAATCTCTCCCTTGGATCCTTCATCGATTGAGACACAGCACGATAAAGAAATTTATGAGAGCAATATTCTGGTTTTATTCTCATTGGCACTGCCTGTCCTTGCACCCCGGAAAAACTCACCGCCCTTCTGATGCTGTTTAATGAGTCTCAAAATTCCGAAATTTGAATAACTGCAATTTTTGACCCGATAGAGGATAGCTGGCCCGACGGCCGTTCGGAGTATCGATGGAGTTTCACTTCCGCAGTCTACAAACTATTACAAGGTGATAATATCCCATTTATTTGAATCTCTCGTAACGCTAATGGACAGTTACAACTGACTATACTCATACAGGCCTTTCGGATGTTCACGTATGCCCGAAGTTATTGTGGTGAAAAAGTGCATTCATGACTCATACCTTCATTCTCGAACCATCCTTCATTAATGCTGTGTCTACCCCCATCAGCATGTACCTCAAGATCGTCTGTACCGGCTCGACGGGGAGCCCGCTTGCGCTAGTCAAGTTGCTCTATTTGCTGACCTGTGTACCTCTGTCTCTGAGATCTCCCGACTCATACGGTACACCGATGGTTTTCCTCTTCGGCTGTCCTTTCACTGTATTTTTTACCCCCTCATTTTGGCACTAAGTAGCCTAATTGGAACGAATCCCTGTAGACTGTGTAAACGGGTGGAACTCAATAATATAAATGCTTCCTGCCGATAGCAATATTTTACGAACTTCACCACCTCATTTCAGAATTCTACATACATCCCCCACTTTATTTTCCATGAGTTTCTCGCACAATAGCCAAGCCCAGATGCCTCGTTCGTTCATACTTAAAATCAAAAAATTCTTTGACTTTAATCTGATATTTTTAGATTATAGAACCCGGCTTCACAATGCCTGCCTTTATCTTCGCTGGGACAATCCTTACTATGCATGCTCCACGGATGGACCTCAACATCAGCCTACTTGGAAAGTAATAGTGTATCGTGAGCATTTTATTACTCTTTTACTTTTTAGTCTAGACTCACCTGCCACCTACAGTCCGAGGCATCGAGTATGGTCGGGCTCAGGGAAGAAGCCGCGGCACTGCATGTGAATTAGCTGCTAGCCAAGCCTTATACCAATTGCAACTTCAGTTCCCCCAATCCCGTTTCTGATATTAAATATTTAACACTCGAGCATAGAGGTATGCACTTTTTTAAAATGCAATTATACCATACTTTTCTCATAGCTTTCTAGTGTGATGCTATTTTAAAGAACATTTTATCCTATCGTGGTTTTCATCATTCATCATTCTACTTCTCTCTGCATTTTGTCGACAATGTAGCCTCAATTCCGATCCTGAATATTTTCTGTATCTCCACTTATTAATGTATTTTTAACTTTCTTTACCTAGTATAGCATATTATACTTATTCTCATGTAGTATATAGCCTGTTTTTATCGCATTTCAATTGTGAATGGTAACGACCTACCAACTTAGTTGACAAAAAAAAAACACAACGGACAAGCCTAGTTATATGCTGGAATTGACCGAAATTATTTATTGGACAATAGAGCACCCAGGGAACTTAAAAATATTATTGGCTGGCAGAAAAAGGCGAGAACAGACCATCCTTTCGCATTGTTGTCACAAATTTGTAACGTCTTCACGACGGAGCGCTTCCAAGCATTCGTATATCTTCATGATGTTACTTACACGAGTTATTTGCTTTTTTGAATTACTGTAAGGTGGAGTCGTGGTCCTTGGTATACTTCGATGATATGCAATGATTTGCTTCAGCATAAATTTTGCGCAACAGATAGATTAAACCGGGGCTCTGGAGAACAAGGAAATTTCCCCTTACATGCGTTACTGTATATTCCAACATTCATTCTATAGCTTGCGTGGCCACTTAAACCACTTATGCTACGGACGATGAAAGTACTAGCGATACTTTCTCCCTCGACTAAGAGAGCTGAGTAGTAAATCCGAACTTGATTGGAAAGCCGTTTCCACAACACTCATAAAGCGGGCATGGCGCCCAATGCTGCAGTACTGATAGTTCAGAACGCTATGCTAGAATAGCAACAAAGCAACGACAGACATTGCAAGACAATGGCCACTGGCTGAGGCCAATCGGCTAAGGGCTTCCTGTTCTGCTTAGCGCCGACGACAGCTTCTCTTTCAAATAGCGCTAAACAAAGTATCCTCTTTCTTGACCACCATTACGCTATCAACGTCATCGACGAAATCACACAAAATAGCGACGTCGACAAGCAATGCAAGAAGCTCAAGGGCTACACATCAGTTCTCCCAACAATATACCCGTAAATTCCTCCAGGATCTTTCCGTATAACGATGTGGAGATGATCGATATCATAGCCAAGACATCGTACTAGTACGTTCTATATGTTGGCGCACTCAGTATGCATATGTTTCCAACGCGTTGTCCTCGTGGGCTGCTTGCTGAAGAACGATGCCTTCTCTATAGGTGTGACAAGTCCTATCCATGAAGCTCCCATCGTGCTTGTGCAATACCGCCGAACAGTTTCTTGGCGCTTCGACGCGCGTGCTACGTGTCTTTGCCCGCTTAGTGAGACCCACCGGGAGAGGACCGGAACGTCGTCAATTACATCCCGAACGTCAGCTGGGCTCTTTCCTGTCGGAATAGGTTCTTTCTGCGTGCCCACATGAGGCATTGATTCAAGCCTCAGTAGGCATTCCTTCGTG
Organism: Nidularia sp. FH-822889; assembly: GCA_036937115.1. Taxonomy (NCBI): domain Eukaryota; kingdom Fungi; phylum Basidiomycota; class Agaricomycetes; order Agaricales; family Nidulariaceae; genus Nidularia; species Nidularia sp. FH-822889. Next base: position 6,876 of record JASFDF010000499.1, on the reverse strand, counting down.
TCCTTGGCCCCTGAGCGCGCCTTATCGATGCATTTGCTGAAGAATACTGCTCATCGTTAGTCCCCTCGACAGCTTTTTGATAAGCAACTAATATATACGTAGGGCCCAGCGGACTCGAAAATCACCTCCCATAGCACCAAGCTTCCAAACATACTACCTACCATCATCTTCTAACCACGCCTACTAAATGTCTACATGTTAAGGCCATAGCTCGATTCCAAAAATATACTGCATGTTTCTCAGCCTGCCATAGATAGCACAAGACCTCGACTCTCCAGGGAAGGAGCACAAGATCCTAGCGCTCCGGGATAATACCTGGCGGAACTGCACCACGGGCTTTATAGGCTTGTAAGAGACGGATAAAAGGATGAAGAAATATGAGCTTTTGGCTTCCAAGGAATAGATCGCTCCTTACACTGCTTCTGACATGGTGTCTTTCAGCAAAGTTTTCACAGAGTCGGTGCTCCTAGCCGTGCTTTATGAATCTGTTGCCGGTGCTGCGCCATCTCCCGCTCGCGCTCCCGTCCTGCATTCCACCCACAGTGTGAGGAGCATCTGGAATGGCGCGAAGGTGGGGACATTTCACCCTGAGACGGACTTCAAAGTATGTATCCACTCCTACTGCTTCCTCCATCACCCATACTAGTAGAAACTAATTTCACCGATGATTCACTGCAGACATTCGGCGCAGGTATCGACTATCCCACCGCTTCCTCCTTCGCTTCGGGTACCGGCGACCTCGCCGCGTCTGCGTCTGCCTTCTTACAGGCGCATCTTGGCGTCGGCGCGAGCGCTGTCAAGTTTAAGTCAGGCTTCGCGGCTGAGCACGTGCAGCACGCTTATGTCGCACAGATGCATGTACATATTCGATGTTTTGGTTTCAAACCACCGGGATACAGCTTGCTGACTCGGCCAATCCATTATAGGATAACATCCCGTTTGCCAATGTCGTCGCAAATGTGGCGTTCAAGGACAACAAGGTCGTTTCCTTCGGCTCATCCTTCGTCCCCATTGGTAAGCTCCTTTCACTCCCCTCCCCTCCCCTCCCATCTTCTTTCTGCAACCCCTTTCTCACTAGACCCATCGTCAGACAAGATCGCATCCTCCACCCCCACTATCCCGCTCTCGTCTGCCATCCTTGCCGCTGAAGTGGCCCTCGGGGGCAAGTTCAACAACCACTCATCAACCCTGGAGTACCTCGCGCGCCCGGACGGCTCCGTTTCCCTCGTACACGTCGTGCAAGTCCAGGATACCACCGCGGGCACATGGTTCGAGGCGTTTATAGATGCGCATGATGGGAGTTTGGCGGGTGTGGTTGATTTTGTAGCTGATGCTGCTGTGAGTGTTTTCGCCTTTAAACTTTCGTTAGTGTATGGGATTTTGACTAGTGCGACAGTATAATGTACTCCCGATTATCAAGGAGACGCTTCCCGAGGGCGAGGAGTTCCTGTGGACCCAGCAGATTTGGATAGCTCGCCTCTTGGATGGCGTAATGATGGTACCACCAACAGTACAACGACTGCGTGAGTTCTATATCGGCCCCTTTCCTCTTTCCTTGACTGAAGAAGCTTGCTGATCGCTCCTCATTGTTACCGATAGTGGTAACAACGTGATCGCATTCAAAGGATCTCAAACAGCTTTGACTACCCAGTCAGCCGATCCGCTCATATTCAACTTCACCTACGACGATACTGTTGCGCCTACTGCGGACAGAATGTCGATGCTTCCAGGACGAACGCATTCTACATCATTAACAGCGTGTATGACTTTGCTTACAAGTAGGTTTTCACTTTGCTATAAGGGGCGACAATGACAAATATGGGGGAGTAGATATGGATTTACGGAAGCTTCCTTTAACTTCCAGCAAACGAACTTTGATAAAGGTGGCAAGGGCAATGATCGGGTGCTTATGAGTGTGCAGGACGCCAATAGGACGAACTACGCCAACTTCGCTACGCCCCCCGAGTGAGCGCCGCCTCAGCTCATTCTGCTCGTAACGCTAACGAACATGTTCCGTCTTTCCCAGTGGCCAGTCAGGAACATGCTGAATGTTCGTGTGGACGTTGACGAATGTATGTTCGCTTGTAACATTTCGTTTTCACGTGACGTGGCACTGATTAGGCGCCCTTCCCATAGCCCCGTCGCGACGGTGCTGTAGAGAACGACATCATCGTGCACGAGATGACTCACGGGATCACGAACCGCATGACAGGCGGTGGGACGGGGCGATGCCTGCAAACGACGGAAGCGGGAGGGATGGGCGAGGAATGGTCAGATGCTATGGCTGAGTGAGTGGAATCCTGTTGTTGATTTTTTTCTACGCTGTGTGAGATGCTCATGATCATCGATATGCACAGGTGGACGGAGCATGAGAGTGCGGATACCTCGGATTTCGTGCTAGGGCAGTACGTGATCAACAGCACGGCTGGCATCCGGACGCACCCTTACTCGACGAGCAAGTATGCGGTCTCCGTTCTTCGTGAAATTTTAGTTACTCATGTTAATCCATTGTAGTATCACTAATCCGCTGCGATACTCGAGCATCGCCGCCCTCAATGAAGTGCACAGTATGTCGTATCTGTCCACATCTTCTCCCTGGTGCTCAAGCACTGCCTGTAGATATCGGTGAAGTCTGGGCAAATTTGCTTCACAACGTCTACGCAGCACTGGTCGCTGTCCATGGATTCTCGGGCACTGCACGGGCAGATCCCACCGGGTCGGAGGGCAACATTGTCTTCCTTCATCTATTCATCGATGCTCTCGCTCTTCAACCTTGTAACCCTACATGTGTGTTCTCCGTTCTCCATCCGGCTGGAACTGCGATGCTAATTGACTGCTCTTTGGCTATATCTGCAGTCGTGAATGCTAGGAATGCGTGGATCCAAGCGGATGTCAACAGGTTCAATGGCGAGAATAGGTGTCTTCTGTGGACTGCGTTTGCTAGCCGAGGTCTGGGTGTCAACGCGAAGAATTTTGTTGATGACCCATCGGTTCCAGCTGACTGTGTTACTGGTACTGATTAGAGCGTCACTCCCGCTCGCTTATCATGGGGTCCCGCGTTACTTTGTATTTTGGGCTGTAGATTCGGATTCTAGAAATGAATGTCTAGTATTGTGTCTCCCGAAACGTTCATGGTAGCTCAAACTCAACGTGTTCAACAATGATCTCTGTTTGCAGTTTAAGCTAAGATCTCCAAGAAACACATCTTCAGAATTGGTACACTGCCAGGACCCATGCATTTTTCTTGTTCAGGATTCTTCTTCCTGCGGATCAACGTGCCCGACATCCGGGCATCAGTGTATCGTTGCATCTGGGCATTTCTCGTCCTCTAACCTTACTCAGACTATAATTTCCTCAGGGATCTATCCCTGTCTATCGCGTGCATCTACCGGCTAACTTGGATGGAGCTAGGATAAATATTTTTCACTTGCATTTACATTTGCAGTATCGGAGATTTGGCAAATTAATTTCCAGGCTTCAGTCCGTTTATACTGATTTGGGGTTTTTAGAAACCTTTGGAAACCAATTCTATTCCTTCCTGTCTGTTGTATTCCTGATCTTACCATCTCTCACCTATAATTTACTCAATATCTGAATTCCCTAGGGGGTGTTTTTGATGATTCCCTCACGCAGTGCAATGGGGTCTTCCTTTGAGCTCGTCATGACGCAAATTCTTCAAGTGTTTGGAGGCAGTCTCGCATTTCTCTCGTCTCAGGTTAGCTCTCAGCCTTCGCAACTATGCGTTGATGTAGCTACGATGACTGCGGTTGGGCTTGTGATAGTCGAGGTAGGGCAGTTACTTTTTATGGTCACACTTGATCACACCACTTGCACAGCCTATTGAGCAAGTAGCAATTGTTCAGCAAGGTTAATTAAAATATATGTGTAATATCGAAATACTTTCGAATATTACGAATATTCATGCAAGCATAAAGTGGAATCCTCTCAACTGACGATAGATCTTTCAAAGATTCTGCATGGATGTCGTACACAGCTGGAACATTCCACGTATAAGTGCATATTTAGCAACGAATACAGCACTTGCATACTCAGATAGGACTTCGAAGTTAACTAGATATAGGGGACAGTAAACTTAGTAGAGTGAGTTGTGCGTCTACTCCTGCTTGTGGAATCCCGAATCTACGTGTGCAAGGCTCCACTCACTCGCGCAAACTGTTGCGCAAATTGTCACTCACTTGCGCAAGCCGCTCATTTGCTCAGCTAGCTACTGACTCGTGCAAATATGCTCTAACATATAATTCATCCATGCAGGACGAATCTGAAGGATACCTAGTAGGGATGCGCACCGCCCGTAATACGGATACGGCCGTCAGAATTTCGGCTCAAACGGGTTGCCTAGCTCTACAGACGGCCCGTCCTTACTTGGATGTCCATCCTGAACGGGTCGGGTCGGGTCAAAAACGGGTCCTAACGGCCGTCAACGGCCGTTTTCCGAGTACCTAAAATATTGTATTCATTTTACAAAGATATCACGATATTATTGAGAAATACAAAAGGTAGAATGAAAGCTAAAGTAGACTTAGACATAGCGAAGAAAAAAAGAGCGACAAAAGCTAGGAATGGTGAATTGCTTGATATTTAAGGAGTCACACTCATCACTAGAGTGGGCTCAGGCAGTCACCAGTTAGGGATTCAGAGAGTCGGAACAACTTTCAGTTGTTTGTCTACTACTGCCAAGGTGGAACATGAAGCTAAGGAGCTCGACTAAAACTGAACCAGATAATCCGATTCAGTTATAGCCAGTGGAATAAGTAAGAGTTGAGTCGAAGATGCGATTTGGACACGATGGACGATAAGCTGCGAAGTTTGAATATGACACATTCAACAAAGATCACGATTAGTAGATAGAGTACTTGTTGCGGGATATAAATGCAGAAAATAAAATAAAATAAAAAACAAAGATCACGACCATCTTTATGCTGCCCGATCTGGCCATTTGGGCTATCTATCCGGCTGGAAATTTGGGAATTATCTAAAGGGCAGTTACAGGAGGTGCAGAATAACATGAAAAACTTAATGTACGGCCGTTACGGCCATCGCTCAACGGGTGACAACGGGTAATAGTCATAGTATGCCGTACCGTCGAGGGATAGTCTCCAGGTCCTGACAGGACGGGTATTTACCTGTAGAAACCACCGTAGACCCCGTCACTATGGGTACGGTGCGCATCCCTAATACAAAGCGCAATTCATTTTATAATTCATCGCCAAATGGCCAGTTAAGCACACTGCTAGGCTTTATGCCATTTGCTCTTGCCGAGTGGAGGGTCAATTTCCGTCACCGTAAAAGGCTTTGTCGTCGTTGCCACTCAGTGTTAACTCTCGAATTGACTATATACAAGGAAATAGTAAGTTAATGAAGAAGTAACGAGTAATGTGCTGGAATATTAAATTCCAGTTTGCGAACGTTTCGTGATGCACTGCATTTCGCGTATATCCATTTTCCTTTGGTTTACATTTTTGTGGCTTTTTTGTAGCTAACTACATCATACATTTGTTTCACAATATTACATGGACATCAGTGATGCCTGGAAGGCTTTGCATCATCTGCTGTTTCTTTCTCAAGAGGAAAGAGACAAGATTTTCGGATTAATTGTCTACGCTTGATCGACACCAAAGGGATTTCCCCCAAGAGATACCAGTGTAATATCAAGCAAGTTGAAGATTCTGTGCTATCATAAACTTTTATAAACTATTTACCTTATTACACCACAGAATACGATGGTATGATGAAGATCATGACTGTTACTGCTGCTGCTGTATCCACTGCTCCTCTTCTCTTATCCTCCCTAACGTTGTACTCGTATCTGGGCGATACACAAAACGAGGTAGAGAACTGTGGTCGTGCGGATAGAGACAGATGAATGACGGAATCTTCTGATTCATCAAAGATGACCTAAGTATTCTTTGAGCATATTAGACCGCTGGAACCACAATAGCTATTGCTTTAAATTTTTTCAGCGTCTAAAACATGGCACAGCCGTTCAATTGCCATTGATGCGGTCAGACTGCCAGAATCGTGAAGGTTTACAGAATGACGAGAAATGAACTGATGTCCTTAGTGAATATATGTCGTGAGTTATTGGACATGCTTAGTCAAGCTTTAAAATAATTGGTGTTCTCTGAAATATAGGCTGTTTGAGTTGTTCACTCCTCAGGTATCGGTCTAATATAAGGCTTTGACCTCTATATTTAGAACGACAATGTTTTATTCTCACAGGCTATAACTTTCAATTTTCATCTACCGATCTCCTGATGAAACTGGGATGAACCGATCAACTGCTATTCAATCTATGAGGGGTTCACATAGTGAGACGCAATCTAGGTCATCAGATATTTATAACTGATTTCAAATATCAGCGCTTTCTTTTATTATTTAAGGCTAACGGAAGAATAGAAAGGACAGTGACTGAACGTTATTGCTCTGGGTATTCAGCTTCAGGGCGACTATCAATGAAGCACAAGCAGTCGGGAATAAATCACCATTGCATCTCATTTCACTAGTAAAGTTTAAGTATATACCTGATAAAGACTTGGTTGCTATCGATATTCGAATGATGATGGGTGGAGAAGTATGATATACATCGGCACCGGGTGTCGCGGCATCGTAGTAAATTATGCACCCCTTAGTTACGTCGTGAGGCTGGTAGAATTTATGCATGCCGCACGACACAATGGGTGACTTCCCATAACGCCATTTTCGGAGTTTTAAATGAGCTTTGATGGCCAGAATTTATCCAGCGCTTCAAACCACAATGGCCCAAACAATGGGTGACTTCTGTTGGAATAGCAAACACGTGACGGTCGCGTCGCGCTCAACATCTAATGTCCCGCCTCAGTTGAGCGGACTTGAATG
>JASFDF010000498.1:1252-17569 GCA_036937115.1 Nidularia sp. FH-822889 | reverse complement strand
TCGCAGTAAGGGATTGCGAAGTCCAATGGAACCAATTCAAAAACAGGAAATTTCTCCAAAGCTTTCTTGAACTCAGGCCGCCAAACAGAGGAGGCAACCAAGGAATCCCTTAAGCCTGAAATCTTTCTACGCGTTATCCGGAGAGGTACAAAGAAGTATTCCTCTTCTACAAAAAGCGAAGATAAAAATTACGACTTGAACTAATAGAAATATGATTTACCTCTCATCTGTCGCTGCATGAATTCACGACGCTCTTGAGGAGATCGAACTGCGATATGTACAAAGAACTGGAATATCTTTTTGAATTGATGAGCGAGATCTTGATGGGTCTCCATACTGAATTCAGTTGGTAAAACAGCTGCCGCAGTGCCTTCCTCATCTTCAACGATGAAGTTATTGACATCAGAATCCTCAGATGATTCTTCAAAAAGACTATCGCGGTCAGTGGATGGCGCTGCTCCTTTAAAGGGTAATGGCTCTGAGTCTCCACTTCCTTCTTCTCCGCTGCTGTTCTCCGAATCAGATACCTCGGCAGGCTTTCCTTCTTTTCGTCCTGACAAAATTGGCTCAATAAAGAGCCTAATCATTCAAAGCGCAGCTGGGTTAAACCACACACACTTTTTAATTTTTCGAGATTTTTTTGGAATGCTGTTTGCTTGCCACGGCTTCGAAGACGGGTGTCGAGAATATCTATATTATAAGGGAAAGTGAAGCACTGTAGGGAGACGTAATCTAACAAAACATACGTTCTTCATTCACTTCATCAGCGGAGTCTTCGTCGGCGGTCGCACGAGATGGCCGCTTCCCTTTCAGCAAATGTCGGCGTTTTATTAGAGGTTTGATTTCGTCGTCGTCAGTTACATCGAGCGGTAAGGATGAAACCTTTTTCTTTCTTTCCTTGGTTGATCCTGCCGTATTCGAGTCAGTTTCCACTCCATGGATCTCGTCGTGTTCTCGCACCAACTTGCTCATTATCGTCGCTATCGCTGTCGAGAATGTGTATAATTCGCTTTCTCATAGTTCTTCGAGGAGCCAAGTCGGGATCTTCGTCGCTGTCCGTGATTTCTACTGGAGCCTTAGGGGCAAACCTAATGGCCGCAACGTCGGAGGAGTCGTCACCATCCGAGTATATCAGGGTCGAAACAGTAGAATCTTGCAGCTTTCGCTTTTTCGTAGGGGATGAATGGATTTTCGAGGGCGAGAAACCTGGCAGATGAGGAGACTTTGGAGGTGAAGAAGAGGTTGCATCAAACAATGTAGTCTGCCTAAGTTTCTTTGAAGCCTGTGCTTTTCTCTTCGGTGGCATGATGACGAAGGCAAGATCTGCTACAAGCTAGTAAGAGATGTTCCTAGTTCCAAGTAATGCGGCCGGCGGATTGGATCTTGTCGTCAGGCTAAGATGTTCAAAATTGAAGCTGAAGTTCAAGATCTAAATGTCCTTAAGTCCCGCGTGAGCTAGCGCAAGTTGCGTGACCCGTCGCGACCAGGTCGCGATACAACACGCGCTGAATTTTTAACACCGCCCTCCGAGTCCAAGTGATGGTTAGTTGACTAATTGTCTGTATCTTCCTATCGCACTTCCCACTGGTCCGACCCGTTGCTCGCGTTTTGACTATAGTGAATTCGGAGGTCCAGTAGGCCTCGGCTCTCAGCGCTTAACCTTTCCTTCTACTTCGGCATTCTGGACTGTCAGTAACGCTGGAATATTTGAACCATGGCATCCGCTGCAGGAGCTCGCCCCTCCCGAATCGATACCAGTGTCGCGCCCCAGTTTCAGGAAGATGGTTGGTACTCTGTGGATCCTGCAACACCCACTGCTTCTTCCAGCAGGCATACACAGGAGTTTCCGTCTTTCCACCTGTCAACATCCCCGACGAACCTCTCCTTCCCTACAACGCCGCTACGAACCCGTCCTGTACGGACCACCGGTAGTAGAGCCCGTAACGAGTCACGGAAGCTTCTTTCGCATGTTCTCGGCCAGTTACAAAACCGCACCAGACCTCCACCCGTATATGGCGCATTCATCGGCACGGACGACGATGCTTCCACTGGGGGTTTCGGAGCTCTGATGGGATCCGTTAAAGAGTCTGTGAAAATAGGCAGTAAAAGGTCTCTTGGGAGGTCTGAATCACAGCCCCCTGACTCTTCAACTACTCAGCTTGACTCCGATGACGAGGGAGATGAAGATTTTTCTACTGATGCCACCTTCGATCTCATGTCCCAGCTGAAAGACGTGCTAAACATGTCAATTACTCAAGGATGGCAGATATTTGATGATGGGTATAGTGTCCGTATTCTTTGCACGGTATTCACACTAATACTAATTGCCTGCAGCTCTTCGTGGATAGAAGATGGAAGCCATGCAGAGCTTAAAGCACCATCGCCGTTCCGACGTTCCAGGAATAGTTTCCAGTCCAGTGGAAAGCGGTCTCGTTCTCCTTCTCCCAATAAAGGCCAGATACAAGTGCCTGAGCTCCTTTCTGTTTGCATATCGGTTCTGTCATCCGTAGTTTTGGAGGACTGCCGCTATAAGATTGCTTTACCACGGCCTTCGCGACCTCCGAACGCCCTCCAAGCATTAACACTTAATGTTGCACAGTACCTTGTCCACACCCATCGACATGATCCAAAAATTATATCCCAGATTGGATTTGCCATGATCCCAGCCTTTTCTACGTTCCAACCGGAAATGCACGATCGACTTCTCACCTTTTTCGAGGAAGGAGTGATGAGGGGAGCAATGCAGAATCTTGCGAGCTTGCAGGGTTTGAAAGGCATATTCCCGCCAGCGAGCACAGAATGTAAGTGGAATCTCGTTGTTCTTGGGACTCACCTTTGATAACCCTTATCCCATAGCGCGTGAATATGGTGATTATTCTAGCTCAATGACAGAGGATGGCCCCATTGTCTCTATACAGGTAGATGGAATACTGGATGACTCCGGAACGTCTCAGACTCGTAGTTCATTGAATCCGTGGTCTCCGACGTCTTCTACGCCTGCCCTTAAGGTAGAGTCAACAACTGCTCCTCTTCAGTCACTACAGGTTTATCGGCTCGCCTCCCTTGTTCCTCCATTACTAGCCGCTATCCTCCAGTATTTTGACTTTGGTTCGGTTGGATCTAAAAGGATATACGTACCTCATCGGTTTCATCGCTTACTTGACTTGATCGCAGAGACAAAAATTGATGCATACACCGATTTGCTTCAAATTGTTGCATATCATACCGGGAATCCTAGGAAGCTAGCGAGCGCCCTCCTATCGATGGTCTGGCCGAAAGCCATTGGCCATGCTTTTATAAGCCGACCATTGATATTGCTAAGGCAAGGCAATGCACACATCATGGTCCCTCGTCTGTATAGGACCGGTGATCATTTTTCTGCGCATCAGTTTGTTCCATGGAAATTTGTGCATCGTCACAACTGGCCTAGCTTTGATGGCAGTTCTCAGCATGACTGTCGATGCTGTACCAAACCTATACATGGATTTGGACTCTTCTGTCCCTTCTGCGCGTGCGCCGTTCATTTTGATTGCTACGACGATCCCGAAGGAAACTACATTACCCAATATTCCCTTGTGTCTGACTTTCAGGTTCAGCGAGTAGCTGTATATCGGTTCTCAAATATCCTGCAAGAACGACGAGACCAGCCGCCGAACGTGATTTGGAAATATAATCACGGTTTCCGGTCTATTAACCTGTTTACCCTTTGCCTATGCTCCATCTGTCGAAAACCGTTATGGGGATGTAACGAGCAAGGATACAAGTGCGGCTCGTGCCTATTTGTTGTCCACTCTGGTTGTCTACCGGACGTTCCAAGCTCTATGTGCGGATCGGTTAAAATCGATTCCAGCTATATGGAGATAGACTGGTCGAACTTGCGACAGTCTTGTCTTGAATTCTACCAGGGCATCCTCACAATAACTCGCAAACAGCTCAGCAAATACAGTTATGAAGAAATTTCCATCATCTTCAATGTTTTGTCAATCCAGCTACAAATAATCACCAATGGCGTTGCTCTTGGATCGATCGTAATAATCCAGCATGGCCGGGATGCTGCTCATGTCAAGGACCACAAGATCGACGAGTTCGAACTTCATCAGATCCTCCGTTGGTGCCAGGATTATCTGATAGCTGATGACTTATCCTGCTCTTTGGCTACCGACGATTTCCTACGAGAAAATCGGCTGACGCGCGCCGAACACAATCTTCTATTTGATTGGTCCAATCTGGTGTACCTTTCGTCGACTATGAAGTCACCTTTGCCTGTCCAGAACTCCTCACAGCCTGTTTCTACGGAGCTACTCAATGTCACAGTACCTGACGTCTTTGCGAGCCAACCACAAGATCTGAAAACCCACCCATTCGAAGCTGTATCAATAGCACACATGATCAATGTCCTGGAGCAAGAGTTCTACGTACATTCTGCTGATGCTTCTAGACTACTCCTTCAACATTTACATCATCTGGGTTTTTTTGCACGAATAGATCGTCGGAATACTCTCTTTGATGACCATATCGTCGAGAAAAATCTAATCTGCACATTTCCTCTACCTCTCGGTCTCGATCTATCCACGGATGTTGAGACTTTAGTTTCCTCAGTAGAGGCATGTCTGACAGATTTGGATCTTTCTGTAAATGAATTCGGATTTTTGCTACTCGTCCGTAAGCTCTGGCCAAATGGGATGGCATCTGAATACGGATTGAAGAGGCTTGCTCGCAGTGTTGTGTCATGGGTGCTTGCTGAGGTACGAGTTTTGCATCTATTACATGATTTTATTTAACGTGTTTCTATTAGGATGACAATCTGGCAACCATTCTTCGTGATTACATAGCTAAGCAGCAGACTTTACCAGGTGTAAGGTCTACTGCAGATCCACCCTCTTGGCCACCATTCCAAAACTCGCGTCATATGCCTACCACTTCTCTCAACAATGGTGGTGATTACGTTGCAGCACGGCGTGCTCTTCTTTCGCGGTATGCTGTCCAATGGCTTTTTTCAATGCATAATCACGATGCGATGCTCTACGCTGGTCTTCTTTATGAGACTTGCGTTGAGACGGCTAGTCGTGATGTGCAAGCTCCCCTGAATTTACATTCGCATCCTGCAAATGCTTCGAAGGTGAGCAACGCACTTATCGCGTAATAAGACCGTTATATACCAACGAAATATAGGGAAGACAAGCTCAGCAATGTGATAGTATACTACGCTTCATCACCAAGCTCTCTCAGGCGTCGGTTGTATTCAGAATCTTCGACGATCTGTTTCTGCGTTGGCTCGAGCTTGTATCGACATTGGATTTATTTGAGATGGTCAGTTTCAGTTCTGTAAGAGGTTGAAATATTCCTCATAGAATAATATAGCCGATGCCCTCTCTCCACCGACTTTTCACCCGGGAAGGCGAAACTTCTCAGCGTTTCAGCACTGTTGCAGGCACACTGCTGGATCCTACTGGAGATTCCCCCGCTGTTGACCCATGGCGTCAGATTATCAATCAGTCAAAATTACGACCGACATATGCCCTTCAATGGCTTTGTATGTTTGCTCGATCCGGTATTGATGTCCCAGGAACAACTTTCATGCAATTTTCCACTCTCGTCAGCTCTTCGCCTGAATCTCTGCCAGATGCACTCCTATTAGTGAAAGCAGTGATGTCTTCAGTTTGGCTGAGATCCATGGGGCGCCAGGAACTTCAAATGGTTTTTTCCTCCCTGCATTCTCGGATATCAACGAGCTTGGTAGATTGTCTGAAAGCGGGAATTCATGCTACAGCTGCGTAAGTCGTTCATTTTGTTGTGTAAGTACGTCTTCTAATTATTATGGGCTACCCGGAGACTTTCCATTATTCGGCAGAGTCTAGCTACTTGCTTATTACTATATGGCTGCGAAAGAGCAAGCATCACAAGCTGTGGCTTAGTGGAACCAGACGAGATCAAAGGGCTTCCTTCACGGTTCGTTTTGTTATACGAATTTGTATAGCATATTCTGATTGGTTGGATAGGAGAAAGCTGGATACTCGTAGATCTCATGCAATGGATCCCATCGTCATTGATTCAGAGATTTTGGATGTTCTCCAAATATATTCTATGGCTGACATCGATGTCTTATCCTGTGTCACTGCCAAGTTTTTCAACATGTTCTTGACGGACTCACCTTTCCTTGAACCCTATGAAATTGATAACTTCATACTCCGAAATGGAAAATTACTATCTACTTGGTATGCCTTTGTCCTGTCATCTTATATACTTCTGATCCCTTTGCAGTGCTTGGCAATTTTACGGTATCCAGCAACCTCAGATATCGAACCTACGTACAAGCTTCCTGTTGCGGACATTGGCTGTAGACGCGGAACCTTTCCAAGAAGTGTTACAAGACTGGTTTAGTTTTGGTAATAACTTGGACCGACGGTGAGATTTCTACACTCTGTAAGTCGAATCTGTGAGCTAATCAACCAAACTGTACCGATAGCCTACTGGCCGTGAGCCGGGTGTTTCGTCTCATATTAGATGTTACAAGCTTCGCCTTCAATGTCGAAGGACGACAATGGCGTTCGAGCGTGACTGATATTTTCTATCACTTTTTTAGTGCTATATGGACAGATCCCAGCGTAAGCACTTAACATCGGATGTTCAGAGGACCGCTAACAAGATGATATATAGGAAGAAGTAAGGCTAGAAGCCCGTACCTTCTCTGCAACACTGCTTCCGGCCCACCTTGAGGCAATATCACTCTGTTGGGATGAATCGCTTGCCAAAGCTCCTGTTACTGAGCGCATCAAGCTTGTTTCCTTCCTAATACAGCTTCGGCCTCATTTTCCTGGCTGGAGAGGTTAGCACTTCATTTTCTTCGTTGCTCCACTGTGCTTATGGTCGCAATACAGTCCTTTCTTGGGATAGTATCATTGATTCTCTTGTAGAATATGGCTATGATATGAGGAATACAGAAAGTGCCCTAAGCTCCAATCGCCAGGCATGCTTAAGCATTTTTACTGCATAACAGACCACTCATTTGTACTATGCAGGCACTCGGTAGTCTCTCCGACGATCCTCATATGGCTCATCTCAGAGTAAGTGATAAGTCACAGCTTTTATGTCTATCTGAATTATAAGTGCTGATCCTGCACTAGGTATCTACTATATTGCTTGGTTTGCAGATGATTGCAGACGGAATCCACATTGACAGCTTTACGCTTATGAAATTGAAAGTGCAGCTCGTTGAGGCCATTGGCTTTGCCGATATCACAGTAATCCCGTCGGGGAATGGCCATATCTTTAGCATCCAATTCGGGGATGTGGTAGAAATATCCGAGCTCTTATACCCATGCATTGACGAGTTGGTGTCAGTCCTTGATGCTCATCACCTTTTTGATATGCCAGTATCTGCAATGGGAGGCAATCGTGACTACGAGGAACGGACATCACGGATTCTCGTTGGCTCGCTGTTTGTGGACGTATCTCTCACTATGCTCTCGACAATTGAAGATCTCCATTCACTACCGGTATTGACGCTCAGAAGTCTACTGGAAGCCCTCTATATAACGATATATAAATATGACTTTGAGAGCATCACTCTCGCTCATCTGCACCCCCTTTTGCGCAGGGCGGTATTGCGAGCACTCGACCTTTTAAAAGATGACGCAAGCTATGAGCTCCGTCAGCTTGCCTTATCTGTCGCTCAAGCTTTTATCAAGAGATGGAACTCGCTCATGAAATCTATTGTCTAGTAGGTTCAGACTTCAATGATCCGCTATATATTCACTGATGACATGAACATATTTCTCTATAGCACTGCTATCGAATACGTAGCGAAGCTTATCGTATCCCAAAATATTCACAGTCAGGATGCCCTTGCAATCCAAGGAAAAGTTTTTATCGAAACTACTCTTCAAGTGTATGTAGTTGTTGTCATTTCCTATTTAAATTTGTATTGAAGAAGTGTGTAGATATTCCAACAACGGACTCTTTTTACAGCTCTTAAAGGTGAAATATACTTGTATCCCATATTGGTTGTATCTCACCTGCCTGTTCCAGCGTCCGCAGGAAGTAGAAATGTTTATTGTGCTCAAGCAAGTTGTTGATGCGCACGACAAGCAAATACGTCCCCCGAATGTGACTCTTCGAGAGACTCTTCTGCGTGACACCATTTCTCGAGCCACCGAATGCGAGCCTACTTCTTTGCAGACTGTAATGGATAATCTCCAATCGTACATTGAAGTTGTATATCACCAAGGATATAGCAGCGAGCTAATGAGCTGTAGGGGCCTTCCAGCACTTATTTTTATGTTAACATCCTTCTGACTGAGTCGTTCCTAGTTGTCGGGCAACACCTCACGCATGCTGTGCGCCGTATGTCAGATGGGACTGGCAATGCTGCGGATCCCTCTCCTCTGTTGCTCATTGCAGCTCTCCTTATCCAACATAACAAGAAGAACAGCAGAGTGATTACAGTTCTATGTCCTCTAAACCCTATATACTTACCTTTATTTCTTTTAGGAAATGTTATCGTACCTTGATACACTGCTACGAGTGGCCCTGAATCGACTTTATGTTCAGGCCTCCTGCTTGATTCGCTTGATACAAGTTACATCCACTATGGGGCGCAAGATGCAGGGGTCAGAGTCTTCTTCAGCTATGAATGCTATAGTTTCCATCATTTACGAGATAGCGGGTGAAGCCTTGCGCATAAAAGCCAGAGTAATGCCTTCTACACTGAAGTCCATGCTTGAGGTGGGTTGTTTTCTTCATATTCTTCGCATCACCGGAGCGCTCATCTGCAACGACAGGTGTTGATAGCGGACGATACACCAGGGTTCATCCCTCCAGCAACTGTAAATCTTAGCTCTTACCTTGGGCTGGCTGAGAACGGATATTATTTTCTTCAAAACCATACGTGGCTTGACTCGCAAATGGAAAGTGATTTTTTGGCATCTGTTGCTGCCGCGAAGATGGTATTCTACGCTGCTCAACACGACCAGTCTTTTATCCAGAGATTGTCCATGTATGAGGGAGAGGTGCGGATATACAGTGGATTTTCTTTACTAGGTCCAATAATAACATGGAAAAACAGAAATTATCTAAGCCTGTTACACTCGGAGTACGCTCTTGGAACATCATGGCCTTCACTGCACTAGGAGAGCCAACTAAGGATTGGGCTACAATGCTTTTCTCCCAACTTCCCAGCTTCTCGGCCGCCCATTACGCTTCTTTAAGGCCGTACATACACGGGAATATGGCACTCACAGAAGCTGGTGCAAGCGATATCAATCATGCGTATATCGCCATGAAGCTATGGCTAATGCTTGCGCAGAGAGCCTCCAAGACGGCGGAGGTTGGGGAACTGACCACATTTGCAATGTGGAACGAATTGTGGCCGCCTTTCGAAAGTATTCTGGATGCTTTGGAAATCGACGCTCATTCAGGTATATTTTCGGTGCGTGCTCAAGATCTAAGGTGGATATTTCTTCCGGTGTTAAAATGAAAATATTTTTCCCTAGACTCTCGGAACGGTTTTCGCCAACTCAGTTGTGGATCTATTAGCCTTCCTACGAACATTACACGCTCCTTTGGCATCACAAGTATCAACGAATATCGCAGCGTTGAGTCGTTTACGAGTTCTAAACCGCGGAGAATCTTCACTGGGAAAGGTATACTTTCACTTGGTTTTACATGAGGCACTCCACTTACATCTCGTACAGCTGGATCGTGCCCTGAAAAGCATGGGAGAAGCTGCACCTGAGATTTCTCTAAACATAATTCTCGATCAGATATCCAAAGAGATAATTGCATCTGAGAAACTAGAAGCTCTGGAGACAAAACGAGAGCCGCTGAGGATGGTTCCAGAGAAACGAGGCGCGCCAGATCGCTACCGCAGAGATGCGCGAGTGCCGTTGTAATACCAAAAGCCTGCCCAAATTATACCTGTCGACCTGGAGGTTTAAAATACACTGCAGGCCGAACTGACATCTTAGAGCTTGGAATGGAGTTGCAGAATGGCATGTAAGCTCACCACCCTTGTGTGACACAAGTGCTAAGGTATCACGCAGTCCGTAGCCTAGCTTTTTGTGCCTTCTTCCGGTTCTCTTTAACAATAGTTGACCCTACGAAGGCACCGATGGCCGTTAAGCCGAGCACTAAGATGAATGCCGGGAGTCTTATTGCCCATTCGCGTGCTGGAAAATAGCTATGAATCTGACTAGAGGAATCGAAGAAGGGCTGCAATACATGTCAAGCGACATTGGTACATCACTAGGGCTGGAAACGTACCAAAATAATAGCCCATGTAGTGTAATACGTGAAAACAGCGGCAGCTGCAAGTAGCATGAATCCACCGAGGACCTTGTCGCTTGTTCCCTGCACAACATTTATTCAGTGTCCCATAATCCGAGGAGGAATGCTTACCATTTTAAACGCGCCGACGAAGACTGGAATAGGCTGACTGGAGGACGTGGACGTTACAACGAGAGTCGATGATAAATAGTAGCTATAGAGCTAGGTGGCAGTTTGTTGGTGAATGCATCACGATCAGCATGAACCGTAAACGTGTGATCGACCGGGGTTCGGCGCAGCGTCGGGACGCGACCATCTTTGTGATCTGACAACCCAGTATACTCTCATATACACACCTTGGGACTCGTTTCATAATTCCTACATACAGCAGCGTCTAAGGCTCGCTCACTAGCTGGGGCATATAGGCCATGGATATCCACGCCTTCGCGTCATTAGCCCATGTCAGGATACTTCTCATCCCAGTCGGCGCATTACCACAGGCATCCTTCGAGAAATACGCTGCAGAGATCCGAAGCTTCGAATCCATACGGTTGGGTGATATTCCTGCAGATGCTAAAGATGAAAAGGGTACGAGAATCTTTGCTCTTCTGATGTGTACTGACTATGTTGACCTCGAATAGCACGTTTTATGCCTAATCCTCTGGCGACTGGCCATCTGCAGCTTAGCTTTCCAACACATCCTCCTCCACTTTCCCATGCTCCTCTTGCTCTCATTCGGCCCTCCCACTTTCCTCTCGCCGTCATCGGCATCGCGGCGTGCTCTCGGTGCGAAAACTTGGCATCCCTCTCTGCACAATTTAATGGTGCACTCCTGGATATTTTCCCTTCTGGAGGGATATTTCCTTTGGCGAGGACCTGCTTTGTATTCGAAGAAGGTGATGAAAGCACAAGTCTGAATTCGGGAGACAATTTGGCGGGTTTGGTGGTGCTTCCTAGTATGATGGGGAATAAGAGACTCTACATTGGTACACTCCTCGCAGACATCTGCTCGAATATACTTGGACAGTTGGGAGTAGTGGTGGGTCAAATTTTCTTTGATATATATTGTTACTTATATCGAATAGGTTCAAGCACTCGAAAGCCCTCTCGGAAATGAACATCTCAACTCAGCGGTATTGCCTGTCCTACCTCCGTTATCAGAGATACCACCTCCTTTAAATCCTGAAAACAGAAATGACGCGCTGCCCCCGGTATCCCAGCATAACAGTCTTCCAGAAATGTCTAAAACTGGGTTTACTCTCTCTGCTGCTCCTTCTTTGAAACGAAATTCAACTGCAGGTCCAAATTTTCGACAGTCAACATTGAGTGTTCAAGCTCCAAAGAAACGCATGAGTACAATTGGCACCGCCTCTTCCCACGGAAGATTATATAAAATCCTAGGTGATTTCTTCCTTTTGGCGGGTAGGACAGAGGATGCATCTGTGTGGTAAGTAACACTTTAACTTTCACGTACTTGCCTATTCAGCTGAGTGCAGGTATACCGAAGCTCTTCAACTCTTCAAAGGATCTCAAGATCCAGTTTGGAATGCATCTGCTCTTGAAGGACTTGCCACAATCACTATAATAGAGGCATGGTCAGCTGGCCATGGCTTGGTCTGTCGTTTTCCTCACCTGAGATTATCGAAGCTGACCGATTACACCAGCAAAATTCCACAACCACTAATAAAGAGCCTTGGTCAGATGTCACTGATAAGCTGAACCAGGCGACAGCTTTATATTTGAAGGCTCCTATATCCGAAGGAGATTATGTTCACTCGCTTTTAGCGTATCTCTACACATGTTGTGTGCTCCGGCATTCTTATCTTCTATTCTCCGTTTGGTCTGCGAAGGGATGGGGCCCGCTAGCCTTTACAACAATGCTACAGCCCGGTCCTAAACCCTATCTCCCACCAACACTACTCCATGAGGAGGGTGACTCTTGGCTCAACTTAGAACGATTAAGCTCTACCTCGGGACTTTCACGTTCGTCAATTTCGAGTGTTCTGGCGCAACTTCATGGACCTTGGCTACTTCACCTGGGTTTCAGGGAGCGCATAGCCATCCTAGAAGCAATGGCGAGCATATATGCTTGTCTAGGCTATAGGCGCAAAGAAGCCTATATATTACGCGAAGTTCTGGGGTGTATAATGGACCTGATGGTGTGCGGACGTGAAGAGGACGGCGTAACACAGGCCTCTGGTATACCAGCAAGTGCTGGTCTTGGGATTCATAACTTCAATCCCACCCCTGGAGCCAGCTATGGACCTACTGTAGGAGTGAGGCTCTCTGAAAGCGCAGAGGGGAATGGTAGTATATTACATCTATTGAAGTATGTTTGCAAGGTTCTAGGCATCAATCTTGACGCTATACGACTGGTTAATGTGGAGGATGAGTCCGCAGTTGCCACAGAAGACGAGACCGCCTCCATCCTTAAGTATGATAACGAAGCACTGGAAGAATATCAGGAACCGTTTGGATGGCCAGAACTTCAAGTGGGTGTAGTGAGAGAAGCGGTGGCCGTAGCCGAGGCTTTACCGGGTAGGTGGATTTCTTCGAGGAAAAAAAAGAAACAGCATTGATTTTTTTTAGATTTCCCTTCTGTCGCTCAATTCTCTCTTTCGTCTCTGAAGACTTTGCAATCGGTATTGACACCTGGAGACCAGTACCATCTATATTCTACTTCGAAGCGGGCACTCATGACAGCTCGAAGGCGCGGAGATAATAGATTCATTGAATATTGGTCAGGAAGACCCATAATCAGCATTGCCGTGGCTCCGTGCGTTTTTATTTGCTTTTACGATGATACTTCTTTGCTGATAAGTCTTGTAACAGACTACCTCTCATCCGTTTACCGGTGGAAAAGCCGATGTCTGTGCTGAATGCCCATGATTCAGATATAATACCCCTTTTGCAAGGAGGCACAGACCCTTTCCTATACAATCCTCGCAAAGCAGCTGCGATGAAAGTCGGTGATGTATCGCGAGCACGTCTCCAAATACTGATGCTGCGATTTTTAGGACAAAACATTGGTCGTTCAGAATGAAATACTAGAATTCATTGTTATATTGCAAAATCCTTATATCTTTGATCTTGAACTGCAGTCTCTGTCATTAAGGTCAGCGAAAAAAAAATTATGACACTTTTTTTAGCGAAGCTTATTTCCTTGTGCAGCACATCAGGCGTTCCATTCATATCGGAGCCGACGAGAGTGCTTATTCCAGCAAATTCCATCCACCAAGTTGTGTTATCGGGTAAAGCAACAGAGACGGGCAGTTTGGTTGTCCGTGGTTGTTTTGTTCAGGCGCCTGGTGGGATCAAGCGAGAGTATATTTTACCTTTATTCAGTGAAGAAGAGGAAGAGCGTCTCGGGAGGAAGAAGAGTGCTCTTGCTTGTGAGGTGGGCCGCTCGAAGTTCTCAGGCCTTGACTGCTTTCCGTGGGCAAGGGCTAGAAAACGTCAGAGTAAGCGGTTAACTGAGTCAGGCTCCCGAAAGGCATTCCGCTTTCTGGAGTGTAAGGTGGTGCCGGAGCAACCGTTACTAAGAATACGAAGAACCTCTATTACTCACGGCGCAGTGATGCTGTACGATGGAGAGAAGTATGTAATGCATTATGTATTCTTTCCAAACCATGCTAATGCAGTAGATAGATCAACAGCACGCATAACCCTGGAGAATATATCTCCTCTTACTATCGATTTCATCCACCTCGTTTTCGAAGACTCTACAATCCAACCTGCACAACAGGCTCTTGCGGAAGGAGATCTTTCCGTTTTTGATACCTACGAGACTGAATATAATCTCATTCATCGACCGGCATTTTCCTGGGACAAAGATGAAGCAAGAGCCATTGTTCCAGGCCAGAGTCTTACCCTTACTATTACTTGCTTCGGCAAAGTCGGCTGGTGAGTTGATTTTTCTTTGCACAAAAGTGTCCTGAACGCCATGACAGTACCAATGGAACAATTCATGTGTCCTACTCACATTTGCCTCGTGAAGACTCGCCAATACCTAATGTCTTCTACACTCGTCAAGTGTCCTATCCCGTCATGGTGACAGTGTATCAAATGCTCGAATGTCATGGCATGGACATCCTTCCCTTCCCAGCTAACCATGGGAGTAGAGATGACGCGATAAGCCAAGATAAAAAAACGAAGAGGAAGGAACTACATATAGAGGATGACGACGGCTGGTGCTTATTCTCTGTCGATGTTCGGAACACATATGGCTTGCCTTTTGATGTCACATTCGAACGAGTACAGGAAGGTTAGTTCAGACGTTGTCCATTGTGTTCGTTGTCTTACAGCTCGGTGTGCAGGCGTACCCCCTGCAACCTCTACCGCAACTATTCCACCAGGATCCATGTCAAGGTTGGTGTTGTGTTTCATATCTGACTTTCACTCTAAAACCACTCTAGGATCATAATTCCGATTAAGAAAATCGTGCTCTCAGATGACGATTTGTCGAAACCTATACCGACTTTATCTGACAGACAGTTTGTAGTCACGAAGTCTAACCTCACGAAAGCCGAAGTTAGGACTCAACGAGAGCTATTTTGGTATCGAGAGGCGTTATTCAGATGTGTCCGCGGTGGATGGCAAGAGGTGAGCATGTATGTGGTCGACCGTTCTCTTCACCTTTACCTATGCCGCCCTCTAGACTGGAGGTACGCGTTCAGGCGACATTTCTTTGCGGCAACAACGAATGTCGCTTCCAATGCTTGAAGTATTTCGCCTAGAGAACGCACGGGTTCGAATGCATTTAAGCGCCTCCCATGAACTCCCCTCAAGCCTTGGTGATAATTCTACTGGAGGAAGATTTTACCCCAAGGCTAACGAGTTTGCATACTTATGGACGGAGGTGACCAATTTAAGCTGTAAGGTTTTAGTCATCCGACCATCCATGCTAGTCTTATTCAATCTTGTTCAGCGTCGTCTCTAATCTTCACGATGGATCTCGATATGGAACCTCCAGACTACGTTGTCCATGAAGGCGTCCTTGCTGATTTGGCTATTGGCCGTCTGGAGAGTGGTCAATCTCGGGTAATCACAACATCGCTTTGCTTCCTTGCAAACGGTCGCTTCGAAATCTCAGCTCATGTGAGAGCTTTCGGTATCGCTCTCGTAGACAGCAAAGTGGCCCATGGTCAAATTACCGCAATCGTCAAGGACAGTTAATTAGCACTTATTCCGTAGTCATCCTCGTTCTTTGACCAGAATATTAGCAAATAACGTGGATCTCTGTTTCAGAGCGTATGATATGTTAAAAATTAGATGATATCATACAACTCGTATAATACACCTCATACTTCTGAGCTGACCAGGTCTGCAGCAACTCGATGGTATACTGTTTAGTCGTAATCTGATTCTTCTTGGCTAAACGCAGCGGAGTAGGCTAATATAGTCCCGTACACCAATCTAACATGAGATGAGTCTCAGGTAGTCAGAACAATGAGCTAAGAGAACGCACCCTCCACCAGCAATAGACATCGCACACGCCTTCGGATTGATAACTTCTGAGTGTGCCAGTACGACCGGGAGCGCAAATCCAGTGACAACAATCATGGAGGTGATGAAGCGGCCGAGGTCGACAGGGCCTGAACCTTCGTAGCTTGAAGCAAACTCATCCGAGCCGCAGTGTGAGAACAACGTGTTTGGGAGAGGGGCGATAACGAAAGTTAACGCTGCAAAAGGTCCCATGAGAGGGCGCATAAGACGTTGGTTTACGGACATACCGACAAGAAGTGGCAGCCAGTTGGACCACAGTGCACAGGAAAGAATAATTAACAGGAATCCAACGGCAAGCACGAACGACAGAAGGATTACAGCTGCAAGGTATGTCGTAAACAGAGGAAACGAAGGACAAAACTGTTCGCTACTCACTTCTTAGACCTGCAGGCATGGTTAGGGTAGAGCCAAGACCACCAAGGAATGGAATGCAATGGCGGTTGAAGCAATGGATAGGGTTATGACGGTTACCGTCGCTGACACTGGTCCTGGCGTTCCGAACTGCTGTGCCTCATCGTTCACGTGACTTTGTGATTCGCGTTTTGCAAA